>JABWTJ010000025.1:5161302-5171685 GCA_016801875.1 Solanum sitiens
ATTTTGGGAGTCAAAGCTTCATTATGCTTATTTTATCACATAACTAATCAAAATTCATGCAAGCATACAATGAAGCATATAGAAGTTACAATACTACCAATACATATCATTCACTATTAAGAGTTTACTACGAATAGTATCAAAACCATAACCTACCTTCACCAAGGATTCTTGATCAAGCAAGCAATCTCTCAAAGCTTTTTGTTTTCTCTTTGTTTGTCTCTCTCTATCGATCGTTCCTCTCTCTTCTCCTTGTTCTCTCTATTTTCTCCTTCAAAAACCCTCTCTCTTTTCCCTAATTAGCATATAATTAGGTATAAAAGATGAGGAAATAACCCACTAATTAACTCAAGGTTATCTCCTTCACACCCCCAAGAATTTGAGTTATTAACATTAACCCACGAAATTTATAATTATAGCAGGAATAGTCCAAAACGCCCCTTTAAAACTTACCCAGAAATCCGACCCAGACTGGGATTACGCAACATGTGACGGCCCGTCCTGCCTGCGATGGTCCGTCCTGCAGGTTCGTCACAACCTTCAGAGACTCAATTTCCTTGATGTGTCTGAGACGGTCCGTCGTGACTACGACGGTCCGTCCTGCACTTCCGTCACGACGGACAGAGAATTGCTCTTAGTACCCAATTCTCAAGAGTTGAAGTGTTTTGAAACGGAACCTCACAACGATCCGTCATGTCTGTGACGGTCCGTCCTGCAGGTCCGTCACAGAGTTCAGAGAATTGCTTTCAGCACTCAAATATAAGAATTCCAAGTGTTTGGAACGAGACACCCTCGACGGTCCGTCGTGCCCATGACGGTCCGTCGTTGGATACGTCGTCTCAGACAGTTTTTCCAGAAATAAAATCTGCTGCTCAAAACGACTAAGCAGGTCGTTACAAAAACTAACAACACTCATATCACTACATGTCTAGCCTAGACCCAAGAATTCACTCAAATTTATAATCAAATTTCTAATCTTGATGCCAATAATATGTCAACTTTTTCAATTTTCTCCAAACATTACCATCCTAATAATTTTCCTATAATATAATAACTCAATTTAATTACATATAATATTATAACAAAGCTATGCTTAATTATATAAGGAGAGAATTATCAAATTCATGTGAAAAGAAAAAGAAGAAACAGAACATTAATTTCTTATAATAATAATATATTTCCCTTTTGTTGCAAAGTTAAAAACCTCCCCCAACACGTACAGCATCATCATTCGCACCATTCTTTTCCAAACAACAAACACACCACAAAATAGTTTCTATCTCATTCCATAGTTATAGGATATTAAAAATTTAGCGACGAATTACCTGAATGTAAGCTTTTTGGTTTCCACGTCCGCCGCATCTCAACCGAGGTAAAATTTTCTGGTCCATTCTTTATCTTATTTTCAAAGTCAATTATATAAAAAGGAATAAACCCTAGTAACTTATTTTAATATGGGTCAAATAGTATTAAATAAATTATGACATTGCCCATTAATCACTAACTAAATAAATAAATTATTTAATATATACCCATCAATTAAATAATTATAATTAAATAAATAGTTTAAAATTTTCAAACCAACTTCACCAACTAATCAAAAGTAATTGTTTAATAAATATTTGTCAATAAATTATCATAATTATCGAATAGCTCAAAAATCTCCAAAAATAATTTTCCGGGTCATTACATTATCCACCACTAAAAATCATGTTCGTCCTCGAACATAAGGAATGATAAGGAAGAATAACCAACAATACCAAAAGCCTGAGATATGATTTTCAGAGTTTATTTTTATCTCTCCAATTGCTCAACTCATCCTTAGGACCATTCCATAAAGATCTCAATTATCAGGAATTGAATTTTCTAATTAAACTTTGGAAGATTTATAATTCAAAAGTGATTATCATGCCACAAACTAACCCATAAATTCAATCTAAATCAAAATTCACTGGACCAGGACACAACCATCAAGATAAATATTTTCTCACATAACCATGATAAAATTCTGAAACAATACTGGCTACAACAAGAAGTGGACTTTAACCAACCACCACACACTCATAACTCACAAATTATCACCGATGTTATCAAGATTTCCTTTTCACAACACAATCTTTTCAGGAGCTTAGGTTATAAAAATCAAATCTTTAGACATCAGATACTTATCAAGGCAAAATAAAGCCGATTTAACTCAAAGGAGAACAATATCAAGTAACCACCTAACACGGGGTACACCCCAATATGCAGAACCTTAAACAAATTTCTTAGACAGTTGTAACTCTTCATAGTAGCTCTTATATAAGTTCTCATAAGCAAGGTCGTGTGTAGACATATTGAAATACTTTAAGTACTCCAAGCAACACCAAATCTATCATAACTGAAATGATCAAGTATACCTAAAGATCCTATCCTATCAAGAGGACATAAGAGGATCGGTACATCCGATCCACCACTAGAGATACACCCATAGAACACGTGTGGGTACAAGTGGTCAATATAATTCCAAACCATATCCAAAATGAAGTAGATGTATGCATAAGAATATACAGAACCAAAATCAAATAACACTAAATACTCCTTCCATAGTGTCAATATCAAACATTTCCACTCATATGACGTCATCTCTTTGATTTTGATTTTTTTTAGCTAATCCCAATTAACCTGTCTGATCCCCTTTCATAATTGCTCACATACTTGTTTATCTACCCCCACATAATCTCCCAGCACACTACTAGAGCTAATACTCTTAATACAAATAAACATCATAACCACACCAGTCATTTACCTTACTCTCAAACCGTCACTAGTATCAAAGTCTTCTTAACAAACACATTATCACCTCCAAAAGTTTCAAACTATGGCTATCTCTCTTTCTACATAAGCATTTTATGATAAATACAAGTTTCACATAAGGTTGATAGCACTAATTTCAAATCAGATAGTACCTTCCCATCGAGAATAAGCCCTTAGATCACACCCATAATCAAGTCCACACAAATTTTCACATATTATGTTTTAACTGTCATTTATACCATCATGTACCTTATGTCAAAACTCAATGAAATCATTGGTCACTCCAATAGTTCTGTGTACTATAATCTCATAATATCTACTAACCATCAAATTTCTATGTAGCACATTATAACAGTCTGTATCGTCCCATCAACAAAGTAGTTGTAATCTCCTCAAATCCTTATAAATCATGTAAAATTGTAGGTCCACACCGTTGAACATCAATAAGTTACATATCATAATTTGAACAATCTAATTCCACATAACCACATGGAATCCTCCACGCATAGTTACTTGTCACCCAACCAAAACTCAATCTTTAGAAAAAAAATTGATTATAACTTCCTCGTAAGTCGGTACCGGAATAGGTCACATATCATAGTCATATCTAACTTCATAGGCAAATATCAATAAATCCTTCAACTACAAACCAATGGCTTATACAAGAGGTCTTATTCATTCACTTTTCTCAAAGTCTTCCCATGACACAAAATTCTAAATATCTTGAATCCTTCAATACAGCATACCAGTGTTCCTTTTATTAACTCGCTCACCAATCTTATCCTTTGACCAACAACCCCTGATATTTTACCTTATCCTCTAAACTATAGCATCATATGAATACCCCTTAGGTGTAGCAATCAAAAGTAACCAACTGTACTACTCAACTTGTAAGTCCTTCCAAATGTTTTATACTCAATGTGCTCGATCCTTACTTACCTTACCAATTCATACCTTGACAAAACACACAACCACCATTCTAAGCAACAAAGAAAACCATGAATTTTGAATTCAACTATGTAACTCAATCTCTTTTTCTATCAACATTAACTCATACCTTGAAGATTTTTATGAATTCACATATATTAGCATATAACTGATCGCCTCTCCATCGACCTTATCATAAAATTCACTAAAAATTTAACCATATTCATTATCAAACTCAAAATCATAAAAACTTGTCGTTAAACTCGAGTTGAACGTTTGTCTTGACACCTTTTTTTTCCAGTCCTTATCCAATAGTTTTTAACCAATTTGATGAACTTGTGAAACTATTACCATAACAAGAGCAAAACGAAGAAAACCGTGTCTCTGAACCCAACTTTCAACTCCTTTGAAGATGCCTTCTTAGGCCCTTGCAATCAGAATAAAATATTATTGTTCTCACTTTTTTCCAAAGATTTAACTACATTACACTAATTTTTTTTCCCCCCAATTATAACTCTAAATCCTTTCAATTTTATTCAAGCAGTATCTCAGCATTTTCTATAACTTTTCATGCAATCAAGCTACTCAATAGTATCAAACAACAACCTTAAATACTCGCAATTCATCATTATAACACAAAATTCATTTAAACAACAATCTTTATTATATAGTTGCATCTCAATCACAATTCATCACGAACTCTAATTACCATCATGCTCAGTTAGCTCTTTCATCATCACGAAGTCAACATTTTCATCACTATGAAACCTTAAACCCAATTATATCAATCAAATCCAAAGGACTTAACCCACTTTTATATGTACTTTTTACTAAAATTTTCAATTACCTTCACACAAGTATACCCTTTGGGCTTCCCTTACCTATTAGTTTGTCATTCTAATATCGATCCATTTCCATGGAGATAATGATGAAATCACCACTCATTTAAAATTTTCGAGATACACTTCACAATGTAGACATATTAATACCGTACCAAAGATCCACCACTAAAAGCTTCCTTATAAATAATTCTTAAACCACATACATCTGCAGTAACAACCTAGTTGGTTCTCAAATGTGAATGCAACACCGAATCTCATTATACGAGCATGTGCTACAACTGATAACTCCTTAACTAGTTCATATTCACTCTTACAATAGACGTATTCATTTTCATATAACACTAGTACCACATCATGACATACTGTTAGATCCACCACTAGAACACATCATACCTACCGAGAAGATGATACCCAAATAGCCCGCACATTTCTACCTATCTAATAACTCTAAAATATTACCAAATTTATTCCATATCTAGCCCAAGCTATATGTATTCTTTCATAGGTTAGATCGATAACAAAAGTAACAGAATCCATAATTATAACCAAGTACCTATCAATAATCATTGTATTAATCGTATCATGACCTTCTTTAATATAAGCAATCTATAAAGTCGTAGTAGTTCTAACCTCAATTGGTGCTCATTATTCCCATCATTTTCTAAGCAACCCATTCATATTATGATAACTTTACTAGTTGTAGTTTCCAAAGTTACATGTCCATTATCTAGTCATCCCTTTAATAATTTCACTTTCAATTGTTAAACCACTCTAATTATCATATATACCACACAAGTACTATTCATTTACTAGGATAACTAACCTTACACAACCCTTTCAGATTGTTGAACATGCTAAATCTAACCACATATCTTTTCCATAAGTATATTACTCTTATCTTAATATCAGATCTAACATCAAACCAATACACGACACGTCAACTATTCATAAAAGGAACTATGCACGAGTCATCACATAAATGAGAGTGAATGCAGTGAAGCGATAAGAATCAAAATGCCCAAGAACGCACGATAAAGATCCAAGAAGTGAAGATATTTCCTAAAAGTCACTATAGCCTCTCGAAGATAAGTACAGACGTCTCCGTACCGATCCTCGAGACTCTATTTAGACTCGACTTATACACACGTGAGACCTATGAACCTGGGGCTCTGATACCATTTTGTAACGATCCAAAAATAGACGTGATGGCACTCGTCTTATCCCACCAAGACAAGTCAGCCTAAAACTCAACCATTACAATAAAATGCGGCAAATTTACTATCAACTTAAATTATACCCCAAAACCTGGTTGTCACGTGTACAAGCCTCTATAGTATTATAATTGATTCAAAAGAAAATTATAAGTCTCATATGATATTGTTTCTAGAGTAGAACAAGATCATAAATAGGAGTAAGAAGGTCTGCTGAGATGACAAACAGCTACCTCACAAATCTCCAAGAAGCCTTGGGAAAAGAAGATAATATATCATAAAGGTCCGGGCTAGTAACCTACAAAAATTGTAGAAGCAAGGGGTGAGTACCAAACCACACGGTACCCAGCAAGTAAACCTCTAAACACAAGCTAAGGGGATGAAATACGGGTACTCCTACCACCCCCAACCGAACCTCCACAACTACAACCTGCATAAACATCAGCCCAACCTAACAACTCACAGTTTACATAGCATGTAACTCAACAACAACACTTAGACAAATTACATATCCTCCACAACAACACTTTAACAAATTACATATCCTCAACAACAACACTTAAAAAAATTAGATATCCTCAATAGAAACACTTCAACAATTTACATATCCTCAATAACAACACTTCAACAAATTACATATCCTCAACAATAACACTTCAACAAATTACATATCCTCAACAACAACACTTCAACAAATTATATGTCCTCAATAACAAGCTCAGTATTCAACAATCACAAGTTCCGCAAAAAGACAATCACAAGATCAGCAAAACACAATATCAAGTTCACTAATGATAAGTATGTGCAATGCAATGAAATGCAATGTCAACTATAATGATGCATGTCTGACCTAGTGATACACATCCGCTGTCTCTCAATCCGGGACCCATGGAGGACATATCTGTCCATGCATCTGTCGCGGCGCACGACACGACCCTCGATAATAGTAACCATAGCGGCGCGCGATACGTCCCTCGAAATATAGTATCAATCGTGGCGCGCGCTACGTCCCTCGAAATGGTACATCCTCTTTAAGTTCTCATTCTTTCTCAATGCACATAACATTTGTCACAACCATGTCTTAAAATAATGCAAATGACATGTTCACACAAATAAAGAGAATATGACCATTTTCATAACATTGCACAATTCACAACAACTTCAACAATGATTCAACAAGCCTTTCAAACAATTCTCCATTATCAACACATCACACAGAAGCAATTATTCACATTACCTTTTATTACCCTTTGTTTTTATCATTAGGATTAAATCAATATGGACAAGTCAACCCATCACCAAGTCCCATTACTCCCACACATATACCACAAGAAAATACACGTATTTCATACACTTAACAAGAGTTTAGAAATCCACTTGCCTCATTAGTCAAACAATCACTTCAAGACTTGAGCCTTCCCTTTTCGTTGTACTTCCAACTCAAAGAAATCTATTCAAATAGATAATCACAATAAGATTTCAAAACTAACAACACTCATATCATTACATGTCTAGCCTAGACCCAAGAATTCGCTCAAATTTATAATCAAATTTCTAATCTTGATGCCAATAATATGTCAACTTTTTCAATTTTCTCCAAACATTACCATCCTTATAATTTTCCTATAATATAATAACTCAATTTAATTACATATAATATTGTAACAAAGCTATGCTTAATTATATAAGGAGAGAATTATCAAATTCATTTGAAAAGAAAAAGAAGAAACAGAACATTAATTTCTTATAATAATAATATATTTCCCTTTTGTTGCAAAGTTAAAAACGTCCCCCAACACGTACTGCATCATCATTCGCACCATTCTTTTCCAAACAACAAACACACCACAAAATAGTTTCTATCTCCTTTCATAGTTATAGGATATTAAAAATTTAGCAACGAATTACCTGAATGTAAGCTTTTTGGTTTCCACGTCCGCCGCATCTTAACCGAGGTAAAATTTTCTGGTCCATTCTTTATCTTATTTTCTAAGTTAATTATATTAAAAGGAATAAACCCTAGTAACTTATTTTAATATGGGTCAAATAGTATTAAATAAATTATGACATTGCCCATTAATCACTAACTAAATAAATAAATTATTTAATATATACCCATCAATTAAATAATTATAATTAAATAAATAGTTTAAAATTTTCAAACCAACTTCACCAACTAATCAAAAGTAATTGTTTAATAAATATTTGTCAATAAATTATCATAATTATCGAATAGCTCAAAAATCTCCAAAAATAATTTTCCGGGTCATTACAGTTTACTATTACTTTCTTGTATATATCCATTTTTAGTAATTCACTTATATGTATTTTAAATTCATTTAAATCATTTAAATTATATTTTAATGGTTTTTGTGTTATTATACTATTTTCATCAATCAGTTCAATTTTAACTTTTGTTTTATGTTTTTCCCATCCCTGTAAAGGATCTTCGTTATATAATAATTCTAATTTTTCTTGAATTATTTTTACTTTATTTATAGAGAATATAATTAATTCTATTCTAGGGTCTTCTTCTTTTATATTTTCTAATTTTTGTGTAATTTTTTCACTGCCTTTAATCCATTCTGTTGTTTTTCTTCTTTTGTTACCTACTCTTTTCGCTCCTATTTTTTGTTTACATGGTGTTGTAAACCACCAGTGTGTTTTTGTACTTAATCTTTCTTGTACTATTTCTAAATCTTCTTCTATATCAATTTCATTATAACTATAGTCATTATTATCTATAACCGTAACTATCTTTTCAAAGGGGTTTTCTATTTTTATTTTATTTATTTTATTAAGTTCTTGTCTATATTCGTCATTCATTGTAAAAAATACTAAAATAATAGAATTAGAAAAAGAATTAGCAATGTTGAAAGAAATATATGAAATGAAATAAAAAGAAAAAGAACAAAAAAGAAAATTAGCAGATAAGATAAACAAATTTAAGGAAAAATTGCAAATAGCAAATTTATTTTCTATTTGCAATTTTTCTTTAAATTTGTTTATCTTATCTGCTAATTTTCGTTTTTGTTCTTTTTCTTTTTATTTCATTTCATACATTTCTTTTAACATTGCTAATTCTTTTTCTAATTCTATTATTTTAGTATTTTTTACAATGAATGACGAATATAGACAAGAACTTAATAAAATAAATAAAATAAAAATAGAAAACCCCTTTAAAAAGATAGTTACGGTTATAGATAATAATGACTATAGTTATAATGAAATTGATATAGAAGAAGATTTAGAAATAGTACAAGAAAGATTAAGTACAAAAACACACAGGTGGTTTACAACACCATGTAAACAAAAAATAGGAGCGAAAAGAGTAGGTAACAAAAGAAGAAAAACAACAGAATGGATTAAAGGGCAGTGAAAAAATTACACAAAAATTAGAAAATATAAAAGAAGAAGACCCTATAATAGAATTAATTATTTTCTCTATAAATAAAGTAAAAATAATCCAAGAAAAATTAGAATTATTATATAACGAAGATCCTTTACAAGGATGGGAAAAACATAAAACAAAAGTTAAAATTGAACTGATTGATGAAAATAGTATAATAACACAAAAACCATTAAAATATAACTTTAATGATTTAAATGAATTTAAAATACATATAAGTGAATTACTAAAAAATGGATATATACAAGAAAGTAATAGTAAACATACAAGTCCGGCGTTTATTGTTAATAAATATAGTGAACAAAAAAGAGGAAGAAGTAGGATGGTTATTGATTATAGAAATTTAAATGCAAAAACTAAAACATATAATTACCCAATACCAAATAAAATATTAAAGATAAGATAAATCCAAGGATATAGTTATTTTGTAAATCAGGATTTTATCACTTAAAGTTAGAAGAATGTCACGACCCAAAATCGAGCCGCGAGTGGCACCCACACTTATCCTACTATGTGAGCGAACCAACCAATCTAAAACCCCAACATATTGAACAAAATACAAAGCGGAAGACTTAAAACTCATTATCCCCAAAATCTGGAAGTCATCATCACAAGAACATCTATCCTCAAGTTACTAATATAAAAGTATCTAAGAAGCTAAAATAAATAAAGGCTAGTCCATGCCGGAAGTTCAAGGCATCAAGACATTGAAGAGAAGATCCAGTCCAAGCTAGAAGCATTAGCTCACCCTGAAATCCGGTGTAATGAAGACTGGCTAGAATCGCTGCTGAGTTGAAGACGACGGTACGTTTGCTGCATTCCCCCAAATAACAAAGAAAGAAACAACAAGTAGGGGGTCAGTACAAACACAAGTACTGAGTAGGTATCATCGGCCAACTCAAAATAGAAAACAGTATATATCAGTTCATATCATAAATCAACTACAATACTCAACATGTAGCAACAAGTACTATAATCATCAATAAGTACTACCAAGTTCATCCATGAGGACTCAAGCCTCAATACCACACTCATTTGGGAAATAGGTTCATTACATTGAGTATATAAACATCTCTCAAGATTCCTTATCTTTCTTCCTCTTGTGTCGGTACGTGACACTCCGATCCCCTACTACTATGTGTCGGAATGTGACACTCCGATCCCCTAATTCTACGTGTCGGTTCGTGACACTCCGATC
>JABWTJ010000025.1:5171695-5260734 GCA_016801875.1 Solanum sitiens
CACAGAGTTCAGAGAGTCGATTTCAGCACTCAAATATAAGAATTTCAAGTGTTTGGAACGAGACACCCTCGACGGTCCGTCGTGCCCATGACGGTCCGTCGTTGGATACGTCATCTCAGACAGTTTTCCAGAAATAAAATCTGCTGCTCAAAACGACTAAGCAGGTCGTTACAAATGACTGAAGCAGATATACAAAAAATAAACAAAGAAGAATGTCAAGACGAAGAATCTTTAGAACAAAAAATAATATTTGATAATAGTATATTTGAACAAATAAAAGGAAAAGAATTAGATCTAAGTGTAGAAAAAATATTAGAAGTACCAAAAATAAAAAATTGGTTTAAAAGACAAAAAGAAGAATATTATGTAGTAAGTCAAAGAGAACATATCATAGATTGTAAGTATACTAAAGGAAAAGCTAAAATACCAATAATAAATAAGAGAATAATCAATAAAGAAATACAAGAGATAAATGCAAAAAACCCAATTAAATATGTACATTTAGGAGGAACTGAAATATTAATAAAAGCATGTTTTAGAGAAGGAATAGATACACCTATAGAAATATATTTAGCAGATGATAGAATTATACAACCCATAGAAAAAAGTATAATAAGTGCAGTAAAAGGTAATTTAATATACCAAAAATTTAAATTTATAATAAGTGCTAACTACTCAGTAGCAATTAATGACAAAAATATAGATAAATCATTAGTATTATATTGGCAAATGTCAAGAATAGAACTAGCACCTGGAAGTAAAAGATTTACAGCTAGATGTAAAAATTTATAAGTTTTAACAACAAAACATAAAATAACAGCAAAAAAAAAAAAAATAGAAAACCCCTTTGAAAAGATAGTTACGGTTATAGATAATAATGACTATAATTATAATGAAATTGATATAGAAGAAGATTTAGAAATAGTACAAGAAAGATTAAGTACATCAAAGAGAATAAACAAAAATTATGATATACCACAAACATCATCAAAAATGAGTACTTCAAATAGTTCAAAAAGAATAAATATAATTCCACAAAAGCTAATAGAAGAAGAAATAAAACCACACCATTATTATATAACACGAATAATGGAGCAAAGAAAATATCTAATATTAATAAATACAAGACAAGAAGAAAACTATATTACAAGAGAGTTAGTAATGGAAGATAAAATAATAACTACAGAACACTCATGTCCAGAATTACCAAAAGTATTAGTAAATATTGAAGAAACAACGGAACAAGCAATAATAATTGGAGGTATACCAATAATAATAAAATTTAAAATATATCAAGGAAATAAAAATATAACATTAGGAATAAAATGGCTAGAACAAGTAAAACCATATAATATAGAAGATAAAGAACTAACGATAAATTATCAAAATAAAAAAGTCATAATAAAAAGGACTTTAATATAAAAAAATAAAAATATATATACTCGCGAAGATAATAATAGAAGGATGTTATAACAGATATTATACACCAATGATAGATACAGGAGCAGAAGCTAATATATGTAAATACAATTGTTTATCAGAAGAAAAATGGAAAAAATAAAAACACCAATAGTACTAACATGATTTAATAATGAAGGAAGTATGATCACATATAAGGCAAAAAATATAAAAATACAAATATGGGATAAAATATTAACTATAGAAGAAATATATAATTTTGAATTAACAACAAAGGATATGTTATTAGGAATGTCATTTTTAGATAAATTATATCCACATATAATAACAAAAACACACAGGTGGTTTACAACACCATGTAAACAAAAAATAGGAGCGAAAAGAGTAGGTAACAAAAGAAGAAAAACAACAGAATGGATTAAAGGCAGTGAAAAAATTACACAAAAATTAAAAAATATAAAAGAAGAAGACCCTACAATAGAATTAATTATATTCTCTATAAATAAAGTAAAAATAATCCAAGAAAAATTAGAATTATTATATAACGAAGATCCTTTACAAGGATGGGAAAAACATAAAACAAAAGTTAAAATTAAACTCATTGATGAGAATAGTATAATAACACAAAAACCATTAAAATATAATTTTAATGATTTAAATGAATTTAAAATACATCTAAGTGAATTATTAAAAAATGGATATATACAAGAAAGTAATAGTAAACATACAAGTCCGGCGTTTATTTTTAATAAATATAGTGAACAAAAAAGAGGAAGAAGTAGGATGGTTATTGATTATAGAAATTTAAATGCAAAAACTAAAACAAATAATTACCCAATACCAAATAAAATATTAAAGATAAGATAAATCCAAGGATATAGTTATTTTGTAAATCAGGATTTTATCACTTAAAGTTAGAAGAAGAATCTAAAAAACTTACAGCATTCATAGTACCACAAGAAAACTTTTATGAATGGAATGTATTACCATTTGAATATAAAAATGCACCAGGTAGATATCAATATTTTATGGACAACTATTTTAAACAACTAGAAAATTGTGTAGTATATATTGATGATATACCATTATATTCTAAAACACAAGATGAACACATAAGATTATTAGAAAAATTTATACATATAATAGAACATTCAGGTATAAGTTTAAGCAAAAAGAAAGCAGAAATAATGAAAAAACAAACAGAATTCTTAGGAATACAAATAGATAAAAATGGAATAAAAATGCAAACGCATATAGTACAAAAAATAATAACTTCGAATGAACAATTAGATACAAAAAAGAAATTACAATCATTCTTAGGATTAGTTAATCAAGCAAGAGAATATATACCGAAATTAGCAGAAAACTTAAAACCATTACAACAAAAATTAAAGAAAGATATAGAATATCAGTTTGATAATAAAGATCAAGCACAAATACAAAAGATAAAATTATTATGTAAAACATTACCAAAATTATATTTTCCAGATGAAAATAAAAAATTTATTTATATAGTAGAAACTGATGCAAGTGAAAAAAGTTATGGAGGAGTATTAAAATATAAATATGATGACAACAATATAGAATATCATTGTAGATATTATTCAGGAACATATACAAATACGGAAATAAAATGGGAAATAAATAGGAAAGAATTATTTTCAGTATATAAATGTTTATTAGCATTTGAACCATATATTGTATATAACAAATTCATTGTAAGAACAGATAATACACAAGTAAAATGGTGGCTAACTAGAAAAATACAAGATTCAGTGACAATGAAAGAAATAAGAAGATTGGTATTAAATATCTTAAACTTTATATTTACAATTGAAGTAATAAAAACTGACAAGAATGTTGTTGCAGACTACTTATCAAGACAAAGCTACTCAGACTAAGAACAAAGAAGAAGATAAAATTGAAAAGCTACTCAAAGCCATCACTACACTTTGTACTAAAGTGGACAGTATGGACAATGAGATACAAAAGCTAAAGACTAATGAAGATAATCTGAAGTCTAAAGCTAATATAAGTCAGCAGCATGACTATAAAAATGCGGAGCTACGTCGATCGGAAGACGATAAAAATCCAGAGATAAAAGGAGACGATGGGAAACTCCCTAAAACCCATAATGTTTGTTTAAATACAGCTGCAGGTACAAGTAGAAGAGTTAATGAAAAATTAAAAAATACAAACCTAAACCAATTATTTGTTAAACCATTTATCCAAAATACAACAAAACAAATACCCATAGAACCACAAACTTCTACTTATGCAGTTAGCTTACTAAACCAAAGTGACAAAAGGAGATATAATTATATTACACAAACCTATATTGAAAACATATACAAAATCCAAACATATTTAAATCTTAACCCAGATCTACCTTAATCAAAGATTCAAACCAAGATTATATAACCCAAAAATTGCAAGGATATAACAGACTTATTGCACAACCAAAAACTAGTGCAAATTTAGTTAAAACATGTTATAGTTATGGACTACTAAGTACCGTATATACATACGATGGAGAAGAGAAAAGCGGAATACCAGAGTTATACAAAGCATTTATTACATATAAAAGAGTTACAAAAGGAAACTTATTTTATATTAAGTTTTATACAGCAACAGCGGAAATACTATATGAGGAGGTAAAATCTCCAATTCAAGTAATCAAGATAGGACTAACCAAAGATATGATTATACCAGAAGAGATTGGACAACAAGAAGAGATACAAAAGACAGAGATACCAAGTTTTTATGCTAATAAAAGAATAATTGGCATATCAACTATCATACAAGAATTAGCTAATAATTATTTAAATGGAAATGCCATATGGAGCTATTACGCTAGAGATCAAGTTATGATATATTCAAACTCAAGGAAATTAAGAAGAGCATATATGGATGAAGTTCAGAGATGGATTTTATCTTTATTGAAAACTGAAGAACAGCCTAGTACAAGAGCTTTAAAGAAATAATTTATTTCAGAAGATTTATTGACTAGATATTGCAAGTTAATTGGACACAAATACCCTGATCATCAATGTTCAAAATACAATGGAGAAGACAATATAATTCCAGATGTTGATTTGGAATAATATCAATAAAGAAGATAAAGAGATAAGATCAAGTAGAAGAAGTTATAATGGTAGACAAAGATAAAATGACCAACAAAGACATAAAGCTGATGGCCAACAGAGAAAAAGAAGACATGTCAAAAGATAGAGATAAGATATGATGAAGAAAAAGACATAAAAGTAAGAGATAAGATTCCTTTGTATAGTGAATAACTTTTACTTTTTTGAAAGGCCAATGTGTATAGCCGGCCATTTGTAAAGTTTTGTTTAAAAAGTTTTAAAGTAAATAGTAGTGTATGTAAAAGTCGTAAAGTGTACAGTAGATGCACTTATGTAATTAGTATAAATAGGTTGCTGAATTGTAAATGAAAGGCAGGCAACGCCTAAGTTAATAAACTCTCAATTAAAAAAACTTTCTCAACTCTCTCAAATAAAATATATAAACTAAGTTAAAATATGGAAAAATCCGAAATCAAGTCAGATATTTCAGATAGCATGGAAAATCAAGAGGTAAAGGTATATTGTTTAATAGATATGCAGAACTAATTTCATATATTCCTGAATATCATATATATGATTGATTAAATTTATGTTAGTTATTATATACTAGAAATATTTGAATCATGAATTCTAGTTTGCTAGTAAACGGGAAACAGGGAGAAAACTGGTAGACTATGCCATCCTACAGTGGAAACCGGTAGGCGAGGGATGCCGTCAGGGGAGAACACAAGGTTGAGGCGCTGATAAGCAGTAATTATCCGCTAAAGTACGATGCTAGTAGTGACCGGAAAACATGATAACAATACTCTAGTTTATAATAAACTAATATGAATTTAATTAAATTATGAATATGATAGGAAGGAATAATTGAAAACAAACCTGCATAAATAAACAAACATGACCACATACATGCATGAAGAAATGATAGAAAGTTATAAAATTTTAATCTTATATATACTTAAAGATATAAAAATTGATGAAAAAAGAATTATATGGGAAAAAATATTTGATTTTGAATTAGAAGATATAATGAATCTAGAATGGTATGAAATAGATTTACAAGAATTAGATTTAGAAAGAATAGATATATACGATTTAGAAATAGATTCAGATTAAAATGAACTATGAATATTTAGAATATTGGATAGAAACTATGGAAAACATAAGATTATCAAAACACTTAATACAAGAAAATTTATATATGTACCAAAGAACCCAAGATATGTTATATATAGAATATATAATAAATAACATTAAAGAAATATCCAGATTAGAACAATTATCAAAAGAAATTTATGATAAAATATCCTTTATTCTACGATGAATTCCGCACCCCCCAACATTGGTATCAGATATGAACAAAAATAGTAATTATATAAATAATGAGAAACATAAAAATAAACATATTAGTAGAAAGATAAGAAAAATAAAGAAAAAATTACATAAATTATATCTAGAATATAAACAATTAAATATTACAAAATCTAATAACCAAGAATTAGAAAAATTAATAGATATTATTTCTAAAATAGAATATAAATATATTAAATATTTAAACTTAGAATGAATGACGAATATAGACAAGAACTTAATAAAATAATTATAGCAAAAAAAAAAAGAATTAAGATATAGACAAAATAGACTTAATAGCAATATATTTGCAGGAGTCTATAATAAATCTATAATAATACAAAGAAAAAATATTTTATATCTAAAAACACGAATAGATAATCTAGAATATAAACTACAACATAATTTATAAATGAATAAGGAAGAATATGCAATAGATGAAAAAACATATGAAAATTATGAAGGATTAAAAATAAAGATAATATTTTCTAATCTAGGAAGAAGATATAAGAAAATAGGAGATAATTTAAGTTTAATGTTAGAAAAGAAAAAGGTAAAATTAGAAGACAGTTTAACTGCTATGGTAAGAATAACAAAAGAAAATGAAGAGATAGATAGAAAAATAGAAATTGAAAAAATAAAGCAACAAGCGAAAAAAGAAGTACAACAATTAGAAGTAGTAAAAAATACTAAAATAATAGAATTAGAAAAAGAATTAGCAATGTTAAAAGAAATGTATAAAATGAAACAAAAAGAAAAAGAACAAAAAAGAAAATTAGCAGATGAGATAAACAAATTTAAAGAAAAATTGCAAATAAAAAATAAATTAGAAGAGAAAGAAGAAAATAACCAAGATAATTTACCTAACCTACCAGAAATTAGAATTGATGATATTAATGATGATTTAGAAGAACAACATTCAGAGATAAGTGAAACACATACAGAAATCCTAGAAAAATAGATAATATAAAAAATGTAGAAGTAAATATGGGAGACACAAACATGGATGAAAAACCTAGTACATCAGGAGTAAAAAATCCAAAATATTTAAATCCAACATATTATAATGCAAATTATGAAAAATATGATAGAGAAAAAACCTTATGGAATAAAAGATTAAATAAATGGACACCTAAACCAACAACTGAACAACATAATTTTTTAGATTTAGACTGTGTAGCAGATATAAATAAAACAATTCAATTATGGATGAGATATATATCAAAACATTTAATAGATAACAAAATAGGAATGACAGAAATACCAGGATATATAGAAAGAACACTTATAGATACAGTAAAATTATGGTTACAAAATTTAACGGAAGAAAGTATAAATACTTTAAGAAATAATAAAAAATTTAATGGAGAAACAGCTACAACATCTATGGAAATATTAAATAAATACGAAATAGCTATAAGAAATGAATTTAGTAGTATGACAACAGAAGTAAAAGAACAAAATAAAGAAAAAGTTATAAATAGAAATTTACTGACAAAATTGGCAATATGTAATATGTGTTATATAGATGAATATACATGTGCATTTAGAGAATATTATTATAAAGGAACATATAACATGGAAGAAGGTAAGGAAATAAGAAAATTATATTTTACAAAATTACCAGAACCCTTTAGTTCAAAAATAATAAAAAGTTTGAATAAAGCAGAATTAACAGATACTTTAGGAGCTAGAATGAAATTCTTGCAAAGATGGTTTATTGAATTATGTGAAAAACATAAAGAAGACATAAAAATGGAAAAAGTATTAATAAAAAACTTAGCATGTTGCAAAAACAAAATAGCACCTCAATTTAGTTGTACAAATAGATATTATAAAAAGAAGTATAATAGAAATAAAAATTATAAAAAATATAAATCAACGTATAAATATAAATAACCAAGAAAAAAATATTATGTAAAAAATTATAAAACTAAAAGACCATATAGACCAAAAAGAAAATTAACGGAATGTACTTGCTACAATTGTGGAAAACTAGGACATATAGCTAAAGATTGTAAATTACCTAAAAATCCAAAGAAAAAATAGATATCAGAAATAATTATGGAAAATGAAAAATATACACAAATAGAATATGTCGATTATGATTTAGAAAGTGAAGATAGCATATATGAAATATCAGAAAATGAAGTAGATAATGATATAGAATTAGAATCAGATAATGAATTCTATAATATGAAAAATTACTGAAGCAGATATACAAATAATAAACAAAGAAGAATGTCAAGACGAAGAATCTTTAGAACAAAAAATAATATTTGATAATAGTATATTTGAACAAATAAAAGGAAAAGAATTAGATCTAAGTGTAGAAAAAAATATTAGAAGTACCAAAAATAAAAAATTGGTTTAAAAGACAGAAAGAAGAATATTATGTAGTAAGTCAAAGAGAACATATCATAGATTGTAAGTATACTAAAGGAAAAGCTAAAATACCAATAATAAATAAGAGAATAATCAATAAAGAAATACAAGAGAAAAATGCAAAAAACCCAATTAAATATGTACATTAGGAGGAACTGAAATATTAATAAAAGCATGTTTTAGAGAAGGAATAGATACACCTATAGAAATATATTTAGCAGATGATAGAATTATACAACCCATAAAAAAAAGTATAATAAGTGCAGTAAAAGGTAATTTAATATACCAAAAATTTAAATTTATAATAAGTGCTAACTACTCAGTAGCAATTAATGACAAAAATATAGATAAATCATTAGTATTATATTGGAAAATTTCAGGAATAGAACTAGCACCTGGAAGTAAAATATTTACAGCTAGATGTAAAAAATTATATGTTTTAACAACAAAACATAAAATAACAGCAAAAAATAAAAAAAATAAAATAAAAATATAAAACCCCTTTGAAAAGATAGTTACGGTTATAGATAATAATGACTATAGTTATAATGAAATTGATATACAAGAAGATTTAGAAATAGTACAAGAAAGATTAAGTACATCAAAGAGAATAAACAAAAATTATGATATACCACAAACATCATCAAAAATGAGTACTTCAAATAGTTCAAAAAGAATAAATATAATTCCACAAAAAGCTAATAGAAGAAGAAATAAAACCACACCATTATTATATAACAGGAATAATTAAGCAAAGAAAATATCTAATATTAATAAATACAGGACAAGAAGAAAACTATATTACAAGAGAGTTAGTAATGGAAGATAAAATAATAACTACAGAACACTCATGTCCAGAATTACCAAAAGTATTAGTAAATATTGAAGAAACAACGGAACAAGAAATAATAATTGGAGGTATACCAATAATAATAAAACTTAAAATATATCAAGGAAATGAAAATATAACATTAGGAATAATATGGCTAGAACAAGTAAAACCATATAATATAGAAGATAAACAACTAACGGTAAATTATCAAAATAAAAAAGTCATAATAAAAAGGACTTTAATATAAAAAAATGAAAATATATATACTCGCGAAGATAATAATAGAAGGATATTATAACAGATATTATACACCAATGATAGATACAGGAGCAGAAGCTAATATATGTAAATACAATTGTTTATCAGAAGAAAAATGGGAAAAATTAAAAAGACCAATAGTAGTAACAGGATTTAATAATGAAGGAAGTATGATCACATATAAGGCAAAAAATATAAAAATACAAATATGGGATAAAATATTAACTATAGAAGAAATATATAATTTTGAATTAACAACAAAGGATATGTTATTAGGAATGCCATTTTTAGATAAATTATATCCACATATAATAACAAAAAAACACTGATGGTTTACAACACCATGTAAACAAAAAATAGGAGCGAAAAGAGTAGGTAACAAAAGAAGAAAAACAACAGAATGGATTAAAGGCAGTGAAACAATTACACAAAAATTAAAAAATATAAAAGAAGAAGACCCTAGAATAGAATTAATTATATTCTCTATAAATAAAGTAAAAATAATCCAAGAAAAATTAGAATTATTATATTACGAAGATCCTTTACAAGGATGGGGAAAATATAAAACAAAAGTTAAAATTGAACTGATTGATGAAAATAGTATAATAACACAAAAACCATTAAAATTTAATTTTAATGATTTAAATGAATTTAAAATACATATAAGTGAATTACTAAAAAATGGATATATACAAGAAAGTAATAGTAAACATACAAGTCCGGCGTTTATTGTTAATAAATATAGTGAACAAAAAAGAGGAAGAAGTAGGATGGTTATTGATTATAGAAATTTAAATGCAAAAACTAAAATATATAATTACCCAATACCAAATAAAATATTAAAGATAAGATAAATCCAAGGATATAGTTATTTTGTAAATCAGGATTTTATCACTTAAAGTTAGAAGAAGAATCTAAAAAACTTACAGCATTCACAGTACCACAAGGATTTTATGAATGGAATGTATTACCATTTGGATATAAAAATGCACCAGGTAGATATCAACATTTTATGGACAACTATTTTAAACAACTAGAAAATTGTGTAGTATATATTGATGATATACTATTATATTCTAAAACACAAGATGAACACATAAGATTATTAGAAAAATTTATACATATAATAGAACATTCAGGTATAAGTTTAACCAAAAGGAAAGCAGAAATAATGAAAAAACAAATTGAATTCTTAGGAATACAAATAGATAAAAATGGAATAAAAATGCAAACGCATATAGTACAAAAAATAATAACTTCGAATGAACAATTAGATACAAAAAAGAAATTACAATCATTCTTAGGATTAGTTAATCAAGTAAGAGAATATATACCGAAATTAGCAGAAAACTTAAAACCATTACAACAAAAATTAAAAAAAGATATAGAATATCAGTTTGACAATAAAGATCAAGCAAAAATACAAAAGATAAAATTATTATGTAAATCATTACCAAAATTATATTTTCCAGATGAAAATAAAAAATTTATTTATATAGTAGAAACTGATGCAAGTGAAAAAAGTTATGGAGGAGTATTAAAATATAAATATGATGACAACATATAGAATATCATTGTAGATATTATTCAGGAACATATACAAATACGGAAATAAAATGGGAAATAAATAGGAAAGAATTATTTTCAGTATATAAATGTTTATTATCATTTGAACCATATATTGTATATAACAAATTCATTGTAAGAACAGATAATACACAAGTAAAATGGTGGCTAACTAGAAAAATACAAGATTCAGTGACAACGAAAGAAATAAGAAGATTGGTATTAAATTTCTTAAACTTTATATTTACAATTGAAGTAATAAAAACTGACAAGAATGTTGTTGCAGACTACTTATCAAGACAAAGCTACTCAGACTGAGAACAAAGAAGAAGATACAATTGAAAAGTTACTCAAAGCCATTACTACACTTTGTACTAAAGTGGACAGTATGGACAATGAGATACAAAAGCTAAAGACTAATGAAGATAATCTGAAGTCTAAAGCTAATATAAGTCAGCAGCATGACTATAAAAATGCGGAGCTACGTCGATCGGAAGACGATAAAAATCCAAAGATAAAAGGAGACGATGGGAAACTCCCTAAAACCCATAATGTTTGTTTAAATACAGCTGCAGGTACAAGTAGAAGAGTTAATGAAAAATCAAAAAATACAAACCTAAACCAATTATTTGTTAAACCATTTATCCAAAATACAACAAAACAAATACCCATAGAACCACAAACTTCTACTTATGCAGTTAGCTTACAAAACCAAAGTGACAAAAGGAGATATAATTATATTACACAAACCTATATTGAAAACATATACAAAATCCAAACATATTTAAATCTTAACCCCAGATCTACCTTAATCAAAGATTCAAACCAAGATTATATAACCCAAAAATTGCAAGGATATAACAGACTTATTGCACAACCAAAAACTAGTGCAAATTTAATTAAAATATGTTATAGTTATGGACTACTAAGTACCGTCTATACATACGATGGAGAAGAGATAAGTGGAATACCAGAGTTATACAAAGCATTTATTACATATAAAAGAGTTACAAAAGGAAACTTATTTTATATTAAGTTTTATACAGCAACAGCGGAAATACTATATGAGGAGGTAAAATCTCCAATTCAAGTTATCAAGATAGGACTAACCAAAGATATGATTATACCAAAAGAGATTGGACAACAAGAAGAGATACAAAAGACAGAGATACCAAGTTTTTATGCTAATAAAAGAATAATTGGCATATCAACTATCATACAAGAATTAGCTAATAATTATTTAAATGGAAATGCCATATGGAGCTATTACGCTAGAGATCAAGTTATGATATATTCAAATTCAAGGGAATTAAGAAGAGAAGATATGGATGAAGTTCAGAGATGAATTTTATCTTTATTGAAACCTGAAGAACAGCCTAGTACAAGAGCTTTAAAGAAACAATTTATTTTAGAAGATTTATTGACTAGATATTGCAAGTTAATTGGACACAAATACCCTGATCATCAATGTTCAAAATGAAATGGAGAAGACAATATAATTCCAGATGTTGATTTGGAATAATATCAATAAAGAAGATAAAGAGATAAGATCAAGTAGAAGAAGTTATAATGGTAGACAAAGATAAAATGACCAACAAAGACATAAAGCTGATGGCCAATAGAGAAAAAGAAGACATGACAAAAGATAGAGATAAGATATGATGAAGAAAAAGACATAAAAGTAAGAGATAAGATTCCTTTGTATAGTAAATAACTTTTACTTTTTTGAAAGGCCAATGTGTATAGCAGGCCATTTGTAAAGTTTTGTTTAAAAAGTCTTAAAGTAAATAGTAGTGTATGTAAAAGTCGTAAAGTGTACAGTAGATGCACTTATGTAATTAGTATAAATAGGTTGCTGAATTGTAAATGAAAGGCAGGCAACGCCTAAGTTAATAAACTCTCAATTAAAAAAACTTTCTCAACTCTCTCAAATAAAAGATATAAACTAAGTTAAAATATGGAAAAATCCGAAATCAAGTCAAATATTTCAGATAGCATGGAAAATCAAAAGGCAAAGGTATATTGTTTAATAGATATGCAGAACTAATTTCATATATTCCTGAATATCATATATATGATTGATTAAATGTATGTTAGTTATTATATACTAGAAATATTTGAATCATGAATTCTAGTTTGCTAGTAAACGGGAAACAGGGAGAAAACTGCTAGACTATGCCATCCCACAGTGGAAACCGGTAGGCGAGAGATGCCGTTAGGGGAGTACACAAGGTTGAGGCGCTGATAAGCAGTAATTATCCGCTAAAGTACGATGCTAGTAGTGACCGGAAAACATGATAACAATACTCTAGTTTATAATAAACTAATATGAATTTAATTAAATTATGAACATGATAGGAAGGAATAATTGAAAACAAACCTGCATAAATAAACAAACATGACCACATACATGCATGAAGAAATGATAGAAAGTTATAAAATTTTAATCTTATATATACTTAAAGATATAAAAATTGATGAAAAAAGAATTATATGGGAAAAACTATTTGATTTTGAATTAGAAGATATAATGAATCAAGAATGGTATGAAATAGATTTACAAGAATTAGATTTAGAAAGAATAGATACATACGATTTAGAAATTGATTCAGATTAAAATGAACTATGAATATTTAGAATATTGGATAGAAACTATGGAAAACATAAGATTATCAAAACACTCAATACAAGAAAATTTATATATGTACCAAAGAACCCAAGATATGTTATATATAGAATATATAATAAATAACATTAAAGAAATATCCAGATTAGAACAATTATCAAAAGAAATTTATGATAAAATATCCTTTATTCTACGATGAATTCCGCACCCCCAAAATTGGTATCAGAGCTATGAACAAAAATAGTAATTATATAAATAATGAGAAACATAAAAATAAACATATTAGTAGAAAGATAAGAAAAATAAAGAAAAAAATACATAAATTATATCCAGAATATAAACAATTAAATATTACAAAATCTAATAACCAAGAATTAGAAAAATTAATAGATATTATTTCAAAAATAGAATATAAATATATTAAATATTTAAAATTACAATGAATGACGAATGTAGATAAGAACTTTATAAAATAATTATAGCAAAAAGAAAAGAATTAAGATATAGACAAAATAGACTTAATAGCAATATATTTGCAGGAGTCTGTAATAAATCTATAATAATACAAAGAAAAAATATTTTATATCTAAAAACACAAATAGATAATCTAGAATATAAACTACAACATAATTTATAAATGAATAAGGAAGAATATGCAATAGATGAAAAAACATATGAAAATTATGAAGGATTAAAAATAAAGATAATATTTTCTAATCTAGGAAGAAGATATAAGAAAATAGGTGATAATTTAAGTTTAATGTTAGAAAAGAAAATGATAAATTTAGAAGACAGTTTAACTGCTATGGTAAGAATAACAAAAGAAAATGAAGAGATAGATAGAAAAATAGAAATTGAAAAAATAAAGCAACAAGCAAAAAAAGAAGTACAACAATTAGAAGAAGTAAAAAATACTAAAATAATAAAATTAGAAAAAGAATTAGCAATGTTAAAAGAAATGTATGAAATGAAACAAAAAGAAAAAGAACAAAAAAGAAAATTAGCAGATGAGATAAACAAATTTAAAGAAAAATTGCAAATAGAAAATAAATAAGAAGAGAAAGAAGAAAATAACCAAGATAATTTACCTAACCTACCAGAAATTAGAATTGATGATATTAATGATGATTTAGAAGAACAACATTCAGAGATAAGTGAAACATATACAGAAATGCTAGAAAATATAAATAATATAAAAAATGTAGAAGTAAGTATGGGAGACACAAACATGGATGAAAAACCTAGTACATCAGGAGTAAAAAATCCAAAATATTATAATGCAAATTATGAAAAATATGATAAAGAAAAAACTTTATGGAATAAAAGATTAAATAAATGGACACCTAAACCAACAACTGAACAACATAATTTTTTAGATTTAGACTGTGTAGCAGATATAAATAAAACAATTCAATTATGGATGAGATATATATCGAAACAATTAATAGATAACAAAATAGGAATGACAGAAATACCAGGATATATAGAAAGAACACTTTTAGGAACAGTAAAATTATGGTTACAAAATTTAACGGAAGAAAGTATAAATACTTTAAGAAATAATAAAAAATTTAATGGAGAAACAGCTACAACATCTATGGAAATATTAAATAAATACGAAATAGCTATAAGAAATAAATTTAGTAGTATGACAACAGAAGTAGAAGAACAAAATAAAGAAAAAGTTATAAATAGAAATTTACTGACAAAATTGGCAATATGTAATATGTGTTATATAGATGAATATACATGTGCATTTAGAGAATATTATTATAAAGGAGCATATAACATGGAAAAAGGTAAGGAAATAAGAAAATTATATTTTTACAAAATTACCAGAACCCTTTAGTTCAAAAATAATAAGAAGTTGGAATGAAGCAGAATTAACAGATACTTTAGGAGCTAGAATGAAATTCTTGCAAAGATGGTTTATTGAATTATGTGAAAAACATAAAGAAGACATAAAAATGGAACAAGTATTAATAAAAAACTTAGCATGTTGCAAAAACAAAATAGCACCTTAATTTGGTTGTACAGATAGATATTATAAAAAGAAGTATAATAGAAATAAAAATTATAAAAAATATAAATCAACGTATAAATATAAAAAATCAAGAAAGAAATATTATGTAAAAAATTATAAAACTAAAAGACCATATAGACCAAAAAGAAAATTGACGGAATGTACTTGCTACAATTGTGGAAAACTAGGATATATAGCTAAAAATTGTAAATTACCTAAAAATTCAAAGAAAAAACAGATATCATAAATAATTATGGAAAATGAAAAATATACACAAATAGAATATGTCGATTATGATTTAGAAAGTGAAGATAGCATATATGAAATATCAGAAAATGAAGTAGATAATGATATAGAATTAGAATCAGATAATGAATTCTATAATATGAAAAATGACTGAAGCAGATATACAAATAATAAACAAAGAAGAATGTCAAGACGAAGAATCTTTAGAACAAAAAATAATATTTGATAATAGTATATTCGAACAAATAAAAGGAAAAGAATTAGATCTAAGTGTAGAAAAAAATATTAGAAGTACCAAAAATAAAAAATTGGTTTAAAAGACAAAAAGAAGAATATTATGTAGTAAGTCAAAGAGAACATATCATATGTAAGTATACTAAAGGAAAAGCTAAAATACCAATAATAAATAAGAGAATAATCAATAAAGAAATACAAGAGATAAATGCAAAAAACCCAATTAAATATGTACATTAGGAGGAACTGAAATATTAATAAAAGCATGTTTTAGAGAAGGAATAGATACACCTATAGAAATATATTTAGCAGATGATAGAATTATACAACCCATAGAAAAAAGTATAATAAGTGCAGTAAAAGGTAATTTAATATACCAAAAATTTAAATTTATAATAAGTGCTAACTACTCAGTAGCAATTAATGACAAAAATATAGATAAATCATTAGTATTATATTGGCAAATGTCAAGAATAGAACTAGCACCTGGAAGTAAAAGATTTACAGCTAGATGTAAAAATTTATATGTTTTAACAACAAAACATAAAATAACAGCAAAAAATAAAAAAAATAAAATAAAAATAGAAAACCCCTTTGAAAAGATAGTTACGGTTATAGATAATAATGACTATAATTATAATGAAATTGATATAGAAGAAGATTTAGAAATAGTACAAGAAAGATTAAGTACATCAAAGAGAATAAACAAAAATTATGATATACCACAAACATCATCAAAAATGAGTACTTCAAATAGTTCAAAAAGAATAAATATAATTCCACAAAAGCTAATAGAAGAAGAAATAAAACCACACCATTATTATATACTAGGAATAATGGAGCAAAGAATATATCTAATATTAATAAATACAGGACAAGAAGAAAACTATATTACAAGAGAGTTAGTAATGGAAGATAAAATAATAACTACAGAACACTCATGTCCAGAATTACCAAAAGTATTAGTAAATATTGAAGAAACAACGGAACAAGAAATAATAATTGGAGGTATACCAATAATAATAAAATTTAAAATATATCAAGGAAATGAAAATATAACATTAGGAATAAAATGGCTAGAACAAGTAAAACCATATAATATAGAAGATAAACAACTAACGATAAATTATCAAAATAAAAAAGTCATAATAAAAAGGACTTTAATAAAAAAAAATGAAAATATATATACTCGCGAAGATAATAATAGAAGGATATTATAACAGATATTATACACCAATGATAGATACAGGAGCAGAAGCTAATATATGTAAATACAATTGTTTACCAGAAGAAAAATGGGAAAAATTAAAAACACCAATAGTAGTAACAGGATTTAATAATGAAGGAAGTATGATCACATGTAAGGCAAAAAATATAAAAATACAAATATGGGATAAAATATTAACTATAGAAGAAATATATAATTTTGAATTAACAACAAAGGATATGTTATTAGGAATGCCATTTTTAGATAAATTATATCCACATATAATAACAAAAACACACTGGTGGTTTACAACACCATGTAAACAAAAAATAGGAGCGAAAAGAGTAGGTAACAAAAGAAGAAAAACAACAGAATGGATTAAAGGTAGTGAAAAAATTACACAAAAATTAGAAAATATAAAAGAAGAAGACCTAGAATAGAATTAATTATATTCTCTATAAATAAAATAAAAATAATCCAAGAAAAATTAGAATTATTATATAACGAAGATCCTTTACAAGGATGGGAAAAATATAAAATAAAAGTTAAAATTGAACTGATTGATGAAAATGGTATAATAACACAAAAACCATTAAAATATAATTTTAATGATTTAAATGAATTTAAAATACATATAAGTGAATTACTAAAAAATGGATATATACAAGAAAGTAATAGTAAACATACAAGTCCGGCGTTTATTGTTAATAAATATAGTGAACAAAAAAGAGGAAAAAGTAGGATGGTTATTGATTATAGAAATTTAAATGCAAAAACTAAAACATATAATTACCGAATACCAAATAAAATATTAAAGATAAGACAAATCCAAGGATATAGTTATTTTAGTAAATTTGATTGTAAATCAGGATTTTATCACTTAAAGTTAGAAGAAGAATCTAAAAAACTTACAGCATTCACAGTACCACAAGGATTTTATGAATGAAATGTATTACCATTTGGATATAAAAATGCACCAGGTAGATATCAACATTTTATGGACAACTATTTTAAACAACTAGAAAATTGTGTAGTATATATTGATGATATACTATTATATTCTAAAACACAAGATGAACACATAAGATTATTAGAAAAATTTATACATATAATAGAACATTCAGGTATAAGTTTAAGCAAAAAGAAAGCAAAAATAATGAAAAAACAAATAGAATTCTTAGGAATACAAATAGATAAAAATGGAATAAAAATGCAAACGCATATAGTACAAAAAATAATAACTTCGAATGAACAATTAGATACAAAAAAGAAATTACAATCATTCTTAGGATTAGTTAATCAAGTAAGAGAATATATACCGAAATTAGCAGAAAACTTAAAACCATTACAACAAAAATTAAAAAAAGATATAGAATATCAGTTTGACAATAAAGATCAAGCAAAAATACAAAAGATAAAATTATTATGTAAATCATTACCAAAATTATATTTTCCAGATGAAAATAAAAAATTTATTTATATAGTAGAAACTGATGCAAGTGAAAAAAGTTATGGAGGAGTATTAAAATATAAATATGATGACAACAATATAGAATATCATTGTAGATATTATTCAGGAACATATACAAATACGGAAATAAAATGAGAAATAAATAGGAAAGAATTATTTTCAGTATATAAATGTTTATTAGCATTTGAACCATATATTGTATATAACAAATTCATTGTAAGAACAGATAATACACAAGTAAAATGGTGGCTAACTAGAAAAATACAAGATTCAGTGACAACGAAAGAAATAAGAAGATTGGTATTAAATTTCTTAAACTTTATATTTACAATTGAAGTAATAAAAACTGACAAGAATGTTGTGGCAGACTACTTATCAAGACAAAGCTACTCAGACTGAGAACAAAGAAGAAGATACAATTGAAAAGCTACTCAAAGCCATTACTACACTTTGTACTAAAGTGGACAGTATGGACAATGAGATACAAAAGCTAAAGACTAATGAAGATAATCTGAAGTCTAAAGCTAATATAAGTCAGCAGCATGACTATAAAAATGCGGAGCTACGTCGATCGAAAGACGATAAAAATCCAGAGATAAAAGGAGACGATGGGAAACTCCCTAAAACCCATAATGTTTGTTTAAATACAGCTGCAGGTACAAGTAGAAGAGTTAATGAAAAATCAAAAAATACAAACCTAAACCAATTATTTGTTAAACCATTTATCCAAAATACAACAAAACAAATACCCATAGAACCACAAACTTCTACTTATGCAATTAGCTTACAAAACCAAAGTGACAAAAGGATATATAATTATATTACACAAACCTATATTGAAAACATATACAAAATCCAAACATATTTAAATCTTAACCCCAGATCTACCTTAACCAAAGATTCAAACCAAGATTATATAACCCAAAAATTGCAAGGATATAACAGACCTACTGCATAACCAAAAACTAGTGCAAATTTAGTTAAAACATGTTATAGTTATGGACTACTAAGTACCGTATATACATACGATGGAGAAGAGATAAGTGGAATACCAGAGTTATACAAAGCATTTATTACATATAAAAAAGTTACAAAAGGAAACTTATTTTATATTAAGCTTTATACAGCAACAGCGGAAATACTATATGAGGAGGTAAAATCTCCAATTCAAGTTATCAAGATAGGACTAACCAAAGATATGATTATACCAGAAGAGATTGGACAACAAGAAGAGATACAAAAGACAGAGATACCAAGTTTTTATGCTAATAAAAGAATAATTGGCATATCAACTATCATACAAGAATTAGCTAATAATTATTTAAATGGAAATGCCATATGGAGCTATTACGCTAGAGATCAAGTTATGATATATTCAAACTCAAGGGAATTAAGAAGAGCAGATATGGATGAAGTTCAGAGATGGATTTTATCTTTATTGAAACCTGAAGAACAGCCTAGTACAAGAGTTTTAAAGAAACAATTTATTTCAGAAGATTTATTGACTAGATATTGCAAGTTAATTGGACACAAATACCCTGATCATCAATGTTCAAAATGCAATGGAGAAGACAATAATAATTCCAGATGTTGATTTGGAATAATATCAATAAAGAAGATAAAGAGATAAGATCAAGTAGAAGAAGTTATAATGGTAGACAAAGATAAAATGACCAACAAAGACATAAAGCTGATGGCCAACAGACAAAAAGAAGACATGACAAAAGATAGAGATAAGATATGATGAAGAAAAAGACATAAAAGTAAGAGGTAAGATTCCTTTGTATAGTAAATAACTTTTACTTTTTTGAAAGGCCAATGTGTATAGCCGGCCATTTGTAAAGTTTTGTTTAAAGTCTTAAAGTAAATAGTAGTGTATGTAAAAGTCGTAAAGTGTACAGTAGATGCACTTATGTAATTAGTATAAATAGGTTGCTGAATTGTAAATGAAAGGCAGGCAACGCCTAAGTTAATAAACTCTCAATTAAAAAACTTTCTCAACTCTCTCAAATAAAAGATATAAACTAAGTTAAAATATGGAAAAATTCGAAATCAAGTCAGATATTTCAGATAGCATGGAAAATCAAGAGGCAAAGGTATATTGTTTAATAGATATGCAGAACTAATTTCATATATTCCTGAATATCATATATATGATTGATTAAATTTATGTTAGTTATTATATACTAGAAATATTTGAATCATGAACTCTAGTTTGCTAGTAAACAGGAAACAGGGAGAAAACTGCTAGACTATGCCATCCCACAGTGGAAACCGGTAGGCGAGGGATGCCGTTAGGGGAGTACACAAGGTTGAGGCGCTGATAAGCAGTAATTATCCGCTAAAGTACGATGCTAGTAGTGACCGGAAAACATGATAACAATACTCTAGTTTATAATAAACTAATATGAATTTAATTAAATTATGAATATGATAGGAAGGAATAATTGAAAACAAACCTGCATAAATAAACAAACATGACCACATACATGCATGAAGAAATGATAGAAAGTTATAAAATTTTAATCTTATATATACTTAAAGATATAAAAATTGATGAAAAAAGAATTATATGGGAAAAAATATTTGATTTTGAATTAGAAGATATAATGAATCAAGAATGGTATGAAATAGATTTACAAGAATTAGATTTAGAAAGAATAGATATATACGATTTAGAAATAGATTCAAATTAAAATGAACTATGAATATTTAGAATATTGGATAGAAACTATGGAAAACATAAGATTATGAAAACACTTAATACAAGAAAATTTATATATGTACCAAAGAACCCAAGATATGTTATATATAGAATATATAATAAATAACATTAAAGAAATATCCAGATTAGAACAATTATCAAAAGAAATTTATGATTAAATATCCTTTATTCTACGATGAATTCCGCACCCCCCAACAAGTCTTTTCTTTATGTCTTGTATGGGCTTAGTCCCAAGTGTCGTAAACTCTGAAGTTATATGGTTCAATGGGATGTTGTAAAGGTTTATAGTTCTAATGAAAGTCTTCCGTTTACGTATTATTTATGAAAGAAGTTCTTCGTGTGCGAAGAAAGTTTTAATTCTTACTCGTTTTACAATGTTTATTATGCGATGAATGATACGAGAGGCTTAGATGAGACTTCTTGAAGTCTCATTTGCCGTGTGACATCACAAGGATACTCTAACTTCTAGGGTGTACTTGTGGGATGTTACAGTAGTACCCAATCTATTGGGCCTACCCTTATGGGTCTCTCATGCCTCTAATGCTCAGACCACACTTGTGTCACATCTTTAAGCTGCTTAGCGGCTATTTATGCTTTTTTCCTAGAAGTTACTCCCGTAGCTTCCACAACCTTGAATACCTCATATATGAAGCCTTTTGGATCTTCATCCACCTTGGAGCCATGAAAAGTAGGAGGATTCATCCTCATCTAATCTCGGATTCTAGAAGCTGGAATACTTGCATTGGGTTGAGGTCAAACTACTCGGTTAGTTTGGGTCGTCATGACTTGAGCTTGGGTACTGATGACTTGAGCTTGAGTCATATCATGAGTTGGGTCAAAGTTTGAAAGGCAGCCCTTATCTCCATATTAGACATATCCCCTTCAACATAGGGAACTTGAGGACCTTGGGGAACTTTAGGGGGAACCTCCTCATTCACATTCTCTTGATTATCTGTACGGACTTGTTCACCCCATGGAGGAACTCTCTTATTCACTACTCGTTTCTCCACTTTTCTTGAGGGTGTCCTCCTTGTATGCATATCCTATAAACACAATAGAAGAGACTAGGAAAATACACTTATAGAACTCAACTCTATGGAACGACACAAGAGTAATGAAGAAAGTCAAATTTCTATCGTCATATAGCCTCTCGCTCATATATGTGTCGCGACACACACTGATGAACAAGACTCTACTAGACGTGGCTTGTGAGACTTTGGACCCTAAAGACTACTTCATCACCTCATGCTCCAAGTTTCTCATGACCGGGAAGTACCCCTTAGTCGTGACGCGACGTACTTCACCTCGCAGAGGTCTTACACAAGCTCTTAGAATTCATTCATCACATAGATATGAAAATTAGTGCTGAATTTAAAACCTTTCATAATATAGTCAATACAAACTCTTTAATTAAACATAAGAAACAAAATCTCATAATTACAAACATTCTCAGACACGTCTTATTATCATAGGGTTACGTCCCTTACATAGAAAAGAAACTCATAGTCTATTACAAGTCTTGAATAGAAAGAAAACTAAACATAACATCCACGTCCTCGAACATATGAGGACGTACAAGCGACTTGATAGAACAATCTACTTCCCAAGCTTCAACTCTAAGATCCTCACTTCCTTCCACCTATACTTTTAGAAATAGAAAAGACTATGAAGTTAGTACAAATAATGCACTAAGTATGGCAACATGCAAAAACATGGTTTAAAAAGGATATTTTAGTTGAAACATACTTTTCATGCTATTTTGCTAAAACCTCATGAATTAAGTGTACAAGAAATCATATAAGTCACCATAAACATATAAGGAAGTACTTTCATAATTCTCAAATTCATCAAGTAATTCATTAATCACTTAAGACCCTCTATCAAAAGTTATCCTAAAACTCACTTAGCTAAGAATGAACAGACCGCCAATACAACCTCTTCAATACACTTCTAAATGATACTTAAGACTACCAAAGATAAGGATACTTCATCACAACTAGACAAGTCAACGTTCATTAATAGTGAAAACATTCATGCATTTAAGAACATCGTATACAGACCATCTTCTAAGACAACTCCAAGTTACACTTGTGCAATGTGAAAGTAGAATCCCATTGTAATACTCCAACTTAGTACTCCATAGGAATCACCCTAGACTAGGCACATCACATTCAATCATTTACATAGCCTTCATCAACATTAGACATAAGTTCAACATGCTTCATCAACAGTAGACATAAAATCACTATACTTCATTAACATCATATAGTAATCCATTAATTCATTAACATTACTAGGACACACCAAGACTCCTTACCCTAAGTAGTATACCCTTAGGAAGACTTAGTTCATTAGATTCATTTGTGGGGGCTAGATTTAACCAACATAGACCATGAGAGCTTTACGTGGAATCCCTATATTAACCCGTACCGGATGAGGGACCCCACTTACCTAAGTTAGGGTCATTCTTTAGCGTTTACATGGATGACCAATAGCTAGTCCTATGCAAGCGCATAGTTAAGGGATAAGGAGATTGGTTCTAAGTATTATATCTCAACTAAGGAAGAGTACTCATCTCAAGAGGTACATTGGATACAACATTTTTACTCATGAAGAGTATCAACCCCTCTGTGAAGTCCTCTCGTTGCTAAGAATAAATCCCCACAGAGTTTTAGACATTCATTACATTCATTAGATATTGGTTAACAGATTGCTACCAAGCACTACATCAAAACTCACGAAGAGTACTTATCTCTAGAGGTTACATTTGGATATTACATCTCAACTCACGAAGAGTATGCAAACCCCAAATCCCCCTTTTCATTCATTATATTTCTATTGAGAAACCTTTCAATAGACTCTCTTTCATTATATTTTCATTAGCTTCATTCTTTTATTCATTGTTTGTGTGTACATATGAGAAAGCATTTCACATAATCACAATCATTCATAACAATGTCTCCTAAACATGATCATACTACGTTCATCATAATCCATAAACAATCATACTTCACATTCACATCATACTTCAATTAGACATAGTATCTTCAAGACACACATTCATAACATCATGGATGATTTAGCTATGGATTAAAGTGGTAAGAATGGATTGGTGGTACGCTTCCCTAATCATCTTTATTTTATGTAATGTAGGTATTGAATTATGTTGTTATTGCTATGTTCCACTTATGGTGGCAGTGTTATGTGTTTTACTTATGAATTATGTTGCCTCGTCGGCGTTACTTTATTTATTATATGATCACGGCTTTGTTAGCAACTACTTGACATATAATGATGATTTGTATAGTTGAAATAGGTGAAGTATGATCATATCTATTCACTTTTTATTAACATGAATGCTTATGTGCTTCTATTGATGATATTAGGTGATCATGTTAGACTATGACTATGTCCTTTAGTGTGTGTAGTCTTACAGTTGATGCATGATTCGTCCTACTTGATTATAGAGTCTTATGATGGCTATATTAATGAGTCTATAGTAGTATATAGGATGACCTATAGATGATGTTTGTTATGCCTGTGTGCTTATAGAATGATATGTTATATGTGAAGATGGGTGTGTCTTGTCTTGGTAGACTTGTGTCCCTTACTTGATACATGTACATTATGAATATGAACATCTTGACTTAGTAGGCCTATGCACCTTTGTCTTGTATGTTATATGAAGATGAATGTTGAATGAAAGTCTAGGATTAGTAGACCTAAGATGGTGCCCTTCTAAGCATGACAATATGTTGAACCTTCCATATAGAAAGAAGGTTAGCAATAAGCTATCCTTATAGACCATTGAGTGGCAGCCCTAGTGGACCCATTTTTGGTAGGTGAATTATGACTAGGTAATGACTAAGAGATGGTACCTTTTCATATGCCCCTTTTTATTGAACTTACTCTATGAGAACAAAGGCTAGCACCGAGTGAATATGTTATGGTTTGTAGCTCTACTTAAGAAGGAGACTAGAGTACAATGTATCTCTACTTAAGAATGAGACTATAATGCATAAAAGACCTTGATATTCCTTAACCATGTGCCTACATAGGATGTGTCCTAGTTCTACCCTTGGCAAGTAGAACACCCTCCATCGGAGTAGGGTAGACTTCGGATTCCATGCCTAGTTAGTATGGTCTATGTCGGTTATTTCCTATTCTCATCATGTGGTATATATTCTAGTATTTTATAAGTTCTACAACAATTAGGTAGTGGAATGGGACACTATCTAGACATTGCACGAGTATGCTTTGACGGTGCTACAGTGTAAGTTACCTAGGTCTTTCTGAGACCATTATGTGAAGTCCTTAATGAATGAAATGTCTTCTAATTGAATTAATGAATGATTATGACTTTAGCTAATGTATGTTGACTATAATGTGCTCTATCTAGGGTAGCTTTGAGGGTTGCTTAGGTAAGCTTGAAGAGGGTGTAACAGCGGTTTCTTCTTGTCCTACTTAGGTTAATCTTGGAGTAACCTTTGGTGGGGAATAAATGACTGGAAAGGGAAGAATCTTATCTTAGGTAGTCTTAAGGATTTTTTAGGTAGTCTTGAAGAGGGTGTATGGGCAGTCTCTTCTTGTCTTACTTAAGTAAGTCTAATGATAATCTTTGGTGGGACGTATATACGTTTATATAGGTTGAAGTGGGGTTGATGCTATATTATGGAATGTGACTTATGTGCATATATGTTGACTTGCAAGTGACTATTATACTTGTCTTTAAACGGTTTTCTCAAAAAGAGCATGTTTCATACAAAAGTCCATTTATTATGATTTTAAGCATTATGCCATAAATAGTACAAATGTTTATATAAATTCCATACATTTTGTCTATCTATAAAGGTGTAGGTGGCATTTGAGAGGAGTCTCGAAGTGGAAGCTTGGATTAGTGATTCATTCAAGCAAAGAGTTGGTATTTTCTCACTAGATTCGAGGACATCTTGATATTTAGATTTACTTATTGAAAGTATTGTAATAGACTTAGCTATTTTCTATATGATTAAGTATGGGTCGTTTCCCAATATATTCGTATTTCTAAAATGGCAACTTTGAGACTTAGTCTTTCATTATGTTTTTCTATAAAAGAGATATTTTTGAAGTATTATTATTTCGTGTGAAAAGTTTTAATTCTGCACTACTTTTCACATATATTTTATGAAATTAATGGTATGGAAGGGCTTGTACAACACCTCCGAGAGGTTGAGTACTCCGTGTTTCAATTCGAGAATGCCCTAACTTCTAGGGGTACTCTCGAGTCGTGACAAACCTACTACGAAATCCATATTATCATCTTCCCACTTCCAAGTAGGAATTGGGATTTCTTGTAGTAAACCACTAGGCTTTTGGTGCTCGGCCTTAACTTGTTTGCAATTGGGACACTTTGTAACAAACTCTGCAATATCCCGTTTTAGGCCATACCACCAAAACACATCTCTAAGGTCATGGTACATCTTTGTAGAACCTGGATGAATAGAGTAACGGTCTCCATGAGATTCCTCAAGGATCGTACTCCTCAAATCATCCATATTAGGCACACACAATCTTCCTTGATATCTAAGAACACCATCCGCCCCTTGAGAGAATAACTCATTCATCTTACAAAAAACCGATTATTCAACTTCATCAAAAATGGATTAGGGTGTTTATTAGACTTCACCTCAACCACCAAAGACGACTCGGAGTTATGATGTACCACCACACCACCATTTGGAGAACATTCAATTCAAACCCCTAAACGAGCCAACCTATGAACATCTTTCACTAGGTTTATCTAGGATTCTACCACACGGGAAACACTTCCCATGCACAATCGACTTAGAGCATCCGCTACCACATTAGCTTTGCCGGGGTGATAGAGAACACTCATGTCATAGTCTGTAAACAACTCTAACCATATCCGTTGCTGAAGATTCAACTCGTTTAGAGTGAATACATATTGAAGACTTTTATCGTCTGTATAAACAAGAACATGAACCTCTTAGAGATAATGCCTCCATATTTTCAAGGCAAATACCACAACCCGTAACTCAAGATCATGAGTTCGATAATTCTTCTCATGTACCTGGAGTTTCCTAGAAGCATAGGCTATAACTTTGCCATGTTTCATAAGAACACACCCCAACCTGACTCTGGACGAATCATAATATACCACAAAACCATTAGTACCCTCCGGTAGGGACAATACCGGATCGTACGTAAGCCTATCCTTCAACATTTTGAAGATCCTTTCACATGCCTCCAACCACTCAAATTTCACATTCTTTTGAGTCAAGGTTGTCAAAGGGTAAGCAATGGATGCAAACCCGTCGACAAAACTTCTATAATAACTGACTAGGACTAAGAAACTCCTAATATACGTAGGAGCCAAAGGTTTAGGTCCATAAATGTCGCAGGAGTATTAGTGAGACCAAGGACATTACTAAGAACTCATAGTGACCATATATAGTCCGAAATGCTGTCTTGGGAATATCTTCACCTCTCACCCTAAGTTGGTGATATCCCGATCTCAAGTCAATCTTTGAACATTAACTCTCACCTTTGAGTTGATCAAATAAATCATCAATCCGAGGAAGAGGATAATTGTTCTTAATTGTGACTTTGTTGAGTTAACGGTAATTGATACACATTCTAAGGGACCCATCCTTATTCTTCACAAATAATACCGGAGCACCCCATGGAGAAATACTAGGCCAAATAAAGTGTTTGTCTAGTAAATCCTTGAGTTGAGCCTTCAACTCTTACAATTCGGCTGGAGCCATCCGATAAGGTGGATTCAAATGGGATTTGTATCCGGTAGCAAGTCGATACCAAAATCAATTTCCCGTTCGGGAGGAATACCAGGAAGATCATTACAAAAGATCTCAGAAAATTCCCTCACTACTGAGACCGACTCAATGGGAGGAATTTCGGAGTCTAAATCTTGGAATCTTACTATATGGTATACACACCCTTTAGATATCATCCTACAAGATTTCAAACAAGAAATGATGACCTCTAGGAATAGAATTTCCCCCCTTCAACACTAAAACAGGCTCATTTAGAAAGTTAAACTTCACCACCCTTGTTCTACAATCTATGGAGGCAAAGAAAACATGCAACCTATCCATATCCAATATAACATCAAAATTGACCATTTCGAGCTCTACTAACTCCACATGCGCAACTCTATTGGGAAACATAATAGGACAATTTCTATATACTCTATTAGCAACAACCGACTAACCCATCGGGGTTGTCACCATAAAAGGTTCATTCAAAATATCAGACAAAATGTCAAACTTTTTTAGCTTCTAAAGGAGTAACAAATGACAAATTAGCACCGGGATCAAGTAAAGTATACACATCAATAGAAAAGACTTTAAACATATTGGTCACCACATCGGGAGAAGACTCTGGCTCACCCCTAGAGTGGAGAGCATAGAACTGGTTCTTCTTCGGAGCATTAACAATTTTAACCACTTTCTTTTCCACTCCCCTTGTCTTACCCATTCAAATTTGGGCAATCTTAAACTTTGTGCCCACTTTTACCACAACTAAAACAATTTCCTGTTCCAACTAAACAATCACTAAAGTGACCTTTTCCACACTTGGCAAAAGTAGGCTTCCCGTTTGGTGAAGTAGTACTCCTTCTCTTTTTAGGCTTAGGGTTAGATACCCTATCATCACGAGCCTTAGGGAACTTGGAAGGAACTTGATTAGACAACCCCTTCTTGAACTTGGCCCTATTTTCATCCCTTTGAATAACCACCATCATAAGACTTTGCCATATTTGCTTCCCTACTCTTCCTCTTCACCCTAGTCTCTTCAAATTGTTGAGCATGAACCATGAGAAGAGAAATTTTCATATTATCATGTAGCATAGCCTAACTATATTCGTCTTTCAAGTCATCTGACACTCCCGTCACAAAGCGGCTCATTTCATCCCTAGGGTCGGAAACCAAGGAAGGAGCATACTTTGACAATTTAGTAAATTTCAAAGAGTAGTCAAGTAAACTTATATCTCGTTGACAAAGATTGATGAATTCTTCCACTTTGGCTTCCCTTTTGTCTCTAGGATAGAACCTATCAAGAAAAGCCTTCTTGAAGATCTACCATGTCACCGGTCCACCCCTTTAAGGGCTATTGTTTCTCCATTAAATATACCAAGTTTGGGCCACATCTTTGAGTTGGTAAGTGGCTAACTCGATTTTTTCACTAGTAGTAAACCCCATAGCATAGACAATCTTGTAGGTTTCATCAATGAACTCTCGAGGGTCTTCCTCAACTTTGGACCCATAGAAAGTAGGGGGATTCATCCTAGTGAAATCCCTCAAACGGGAGGCCATGGTGCTACCTTGTTGGTTCCTCGGGGTACCACCTCTCGATTAGCTTGGGCCACCATAGCTTGTGCTTGAGTTGTGACGGCTTGTGCTTGGGTTGTAATGTATTGGGCCATTTGGAGAAAAGCTTTCCTTATATCCCCATCAGTGATAGGAGGAGGAGTAACCGGAACTTAATCATCCATAGTAACTTCTTCAAGTGGAAGCACTTGGTTGTCTTGTGCTCCAACATTAGAGATGTCTTCCTCATCCCTTCTTGCGGTTGTTCTTTGGGTATTCATACCTATAACCACCATACACTGAAAGCACACATAAAGTAGACTCTAGAGGCATGCCATAGGATTACAAGAAGATAAGAGTTTCCTAAGCCTCACATAGTCTCTCATTCATAAGTCTGGCACGCTTCACAAATATGAATAAGAATCTACATAGACGTGGTTTAATGAGACATCTATCCTAAAGGTATTCAACCTCATGCTCTGATACCAAGTCTGTCATATCTAGAGAGCGCCCCCTAGATGTAAGCGGTATCTTCGTACTCGGAGAGGAATAAGACTAGCCTCTTAGCTTACATCATTACATTAATAGGTTAAAAATGCGGGAAATTTAAAACTTTTTATATATATCTTGAGGTTTACATGGACCTCTCACATACACTTAATATATATTCATATCGAGTATACATAGACCCTTCGTATAAGAAGATTACATATTCTTCTACTTTATTGCACATAGATATATAAGATACTTAACATAGTCTTAAAAAGATGTCTCGTCTCATAATCATCTAAACAAGAGTGTACTAATTGGGAATATCCCATACATCAATGTAATAAAGCCACATATAGGCTATATAATCTTTAATACTCAAATGAAAAGAAAAGAACTAAAAGTCTTAAAATTAGAACAACATTAAAAAGTTTGATAGTGGCATTGCCCTTGTAAAGTGAGGGCCTAGCCAACTTGGATGAGTGATAATTCCAAGTCTTTATTCAAAGTCGTCTCAAAAGCCATTCAATGACCGGAATCTAAAATGTTGGGAAAAATGGAGAAAATGGGGTTAGTACACAACTTGTACTAAGTATGAGACCATATACATACAGAATATAAAATCATTCTAAAAAGGGCATTCGTTCAAAACTTGCAAATCTACTTTGAATATCCTTATGCATATCCAAGAACTCATATAAGTCAATAAACACATAACTTTTAAGTCCAGACTATATACAATACAAGAACACAATATCAATGTCTAGTGAAGTCAACATGCATATCAACTTAATTGAGAACATAATCAAGACAACTCTATCATCAAGTTATAACATCAACAAGCACAGATAAGAGTTCATTACATCATAACAAAGTAACAAAATTAATCATGAACCCTGATTAAGTTCACTAGTGCAATGACTAAGCCAAGCCTGATAACCTTACTCAATCAAATAAACCTAACAAGAACCACAACCAATGTCCAACTTCACATATCATATCATTAAGAGTGCATAACATCATACTTTAGCAGTAGAGACCAAACATATATTCATAAGTGAATTCAACATCATATGGGGCCATCAATATGTAAGATCATCATATCCTTTACATTTATAACATATACATACATAAGAACATCCTCATAAGACTCCCCTCAGCGCTAACTAGTACAATGTATATGTAGAGTCCCATACCCCTTCCTAGACTAAGTTAAACCCCTTAGGTCATCCTACTTATAATTCATTCATTACATTCATTTTACCTTTTGGGAACATTTGTCTTAACTGACATAGACCACATGAGCTAATGTGGAATCCGGTGTTGTAAAACCTTACGCCGATGGAAGGTGGTCTACCGACAAAAGTAGAATCAAACATAAACATAGCTTTCTTAGTGGATCTACTAGCTAGTCTTCCTATGGGGGCAACATAGTTAAGGAACTAGGAGATATATATGAACTCTCTACTTGCCATTTAGCATTGGAGCCTCATCTCATGAGAATCACTAGGCTGAGTATCCCTCATAGGGGAGTCAACACCTCATGTTGAACTATAGGTTGAATCTTTCTCTATAGAAAGTCAACACCTGCCATTGTCAAGTTCTCTCTGTTCTAAGCTAAAGTCCCTTTTCGAAATTTCTTTAATGCCTTTATCAATGATCATAGCTTCGTTAGGTCATAGGGTCTATCCCTTATATAATCATCATCATCATAGCTCAATAAGAATTGCATGAGTATTTTTCTTTCATTACAATTCATGAATGTGAGGTTAGCATATTTACATAGTCACATCGTAATAAGGAACAATGGTAAGTTATCACCATGCTAATGAGATTTACATCTTAACCAAAAACTCACAAACCATAGTCAAGACATTTCAATTCAACATCATACAAACCCTAATCAATCTCATCATGAGGTATACTTCAATATCACTTCATCACTAAACACAAGTAATAATAATTGATGTAAAGGTTAGGATCACATGACTTACCGCATCTCCTTCACAAGCCATCATCTATGGTATTACCATTAACGATCCAATTCAACCCAACAATGGGTGTAATACCATCATACAATAGTAATTAACACAATATCTAGGTCAATTGCATCATCGCTATCCAATTAACTTCAATTCATAACTTAGGTTTAGGGGAATAGGGTTCATCATGAATTCTTCAAGAAATATATCCAATCCCAAAAACATTACTCTAGGAAGTCCATGAATGAATTAGAATAGAGAAGCAAGTCTAACAATCAATACATTCTTCAATTCCCATTAATTCATAAGAGCAATCCAAGATTTGGGGAATTTGGGGAAAGGGACATGATCTACATTAAATTGCATCAATTAATATAAATTAACAAACAATATACACTTAATTGGTCATAGGAAATCACAACTTATCATCAATTTGAAGTCTAGAAGAAAACCCATTAGAATAGGAAAACCCCAAGGAATTGAGTAATTTAAAAATCAACATTGAAAGGACCTCTTGGGGAAAGGAATCCCAAGAGTGAAGAACAGATACATTAATGAAGATTAATCTAATAAATAGAAGTTAAATCCTAGAGAAATTGGTCTTCTTCTTCAAGTTTTGTTCTTCCTTCAATGGAGGATTTTGGGAGTGAGAAAGTCGAGAGAGATGAAAGCTTTTAGGTTTTGTTTTGGGAATTTGGTTTGGGTTAGTGATAAATTACTGAAAATGTACCTTAGGGTATATATAATTACCCCCTAAATTACCCAAAACACCCCTCACTTAAATGGCTCTTTTTGTGAAGTCAAAATGTATAAAATACGATTTCTACGAATCTGGTAAGTGGCTCCGCGTCGCGAGTGTAGTTCCATATTTTATTTTATAAATTCGGGTTGAGGTAGTAGAACTAGTGGCATTCACGTGTCGCGAGACAAAATTTTCCAGGGTGCATTTCAGCTACGCGTCGCGCAGTGACTGCGAAATCTAGGCTGCCGCAAACTGTTTTGGCAGCCTGCCTACCCATGTTGGGGTCCTCCTCAAGGACTCTTCAAGTGGTCCTTGGGGAGTTTTTAAAGGACTTTTGAACCATTTGTATTACATTTTACCTATCCAAAGTCTTTTTACAAGTTTTATACTTCATTTGACCCTCCCAATCCTTCACCAAACATTGGGACGTCAACTAGTACAATTTAGCTAGTTTCCGAACATCATGGACTTTCTTTAACGTCATGGCTATAGAACTTCTTGGATAACTTTTAAACATTAATTTATGTTTTAAAATAGTATTACTAACATTAGATACACTTGTGAGGCTCTAGATTAGGTCTTGACTTTTTGGAGTGTTATAGATTCTTTCCTAGGGAAAAGAGGGAAGCCAAAGTGGATGAATTCATCAACCTTCGTCAAGGAGGTGTGAGTTTTCTTGACTACTCATTGAAATTTACAGAATTGTCAAAGTATGATCCTTCTTTGGTTTCCGACCCTAGGGATGAAATGAGCCGCTTTGTGATGGGAGTGTTGGATGAGTTGAAGGAAGAATGTCGTTCGGCTATGCTAAATGATTATATGAACATCTCTCATCTCATGGTTCATGATCAACAAGTGGAAAATACTAGAGTAAACAGGAAGAGTAGGGAAGCAAATAGGGTCGTCTTTTGATGGTGGTTTTTCAAAGGGAAGGCTTCATATACTAGACAAGCCTAAGTTCAAGAACATGTTCTCTAATCAAGTTCCGTCCAAGTTCCCTAAGGCTCGTGATGATAGGGTGTCAAATCCTAAGCCTCAAAGGAGAATGAGTACTAGTTCACCAAACAAGAAGCCTACTTCTGCCAAGTGTGTATAAGGTCACTTCAGTGAATGCTTAGTTTTAACGGGCAATTGTTTTAGTTGTGGTAAAAGTGGCCACAAGGTGAAGGATTATCCAAACTTGAACGGTCAAGACAAGGTAAGTAGGCAAGCTCAAGAAAGTGGTTCTAATTTTGATGCTCCGAAGAAGATTCACTTTTATGCTCTCCGCTCTAGGGGTAAGAAAGAGACTTCTCCCAAAGTGGTGACCAGTATGTTTAAAGTCTTTTCTATTTATGTCTACGCTTTAATTCATCCCGGTGAAAATTTATCATTTGTTACTCCTCTATTAGCTACAAAGTTTGACATTTTTGCCCGATATCTTGAATGAATCTTTTATGGTGACTACCATGTTGTGTGAGTCGGTTGTTGCTAAGAGAGTATAGAAATTGTCCTATAATGTTGCCAAATATATTTACTCATGTAGAGCTAGTAGATCTTGATATGGTTGATTTTGATGTTATTTTGGGTACGGATTGGTTACATGCTTGTTTCACTTTCATAGATTATTGAACAAAGGTAGTGAAGTTTAACATTCCAAATGAACCCGCGTTAGAATGGAAGGGGGGAAATTCTATTCCTAGAGGTTGTATCATTTCTTGTTTAAGAGCTTGTAAGATGATCTCTAAAGGGTATTTATACCATATTGTGAGAGTCAAAGATTTAGACACCGAGATTCTTCCTATTGAGTCGGTCCCCATAGTGAGGGAATTTTCAGAGGTCTTTTCTAATGATCTTTCCGGTATTCCTTCCGAACGGGAAATTGATTTTTGTATTGACTTGCTACCAAATACAAATCCCATTTTAATTCCTCCTTATCAAATGATTTCGGCCGAATTGAAAGAGTTGAAGGCTTAACTCAAAGATCTACTAGACAAGAGTTTCATTTGGCCTAGTATTTCTCCATGGGGTGCTTCGGTATAGTTTGTGAAAAAGAAGGATGGGTACCTTAGAATGTGTATCGATGTCACGACCCGAAAGCACCCCCTAGAAGTTAGGGAAAACCTTCGAATCATGATCGGGCGTACTTGACCCCTTTGGGGTCTCTTACAAGCCCTCTAACTAGCATTCATAACATAAAGCATGAAAAGTAGTGCGGAATTTAAAACTTTTCACGATAATAATAATAAAAGGAGTCTTTTCATAAATACTAAGAAATCTTATCGTCACAAGCCAACTTAAAGACACAACTTGGAATCTTAGGGACACGGCCCTTTATGATAAAAGTAAATACATTTTTAAGTATTAATAAAGAAACTAAGAAACATAAAACTATGTCCTCGAATATATGAGGACATACCAAATTCTTGAGAGATAAAGTTCTCAAGCTTCGACTCCGGTCCTCCCAAAAGGGCTTCCAACCTATACTCATAAGGTATAAAAAGTATGGGGTTAGTACAACAATGTACTAAGTATGGCATATGCAAAAACATGAAAAAAGGGACATTTAGTAAAGATAGCTTTTATGCAATTCAAATATAACCTTCATGAATCTAGAAGCAAACCCACATAAGAATCAACAATTAACACTTTATGGCTATCTTACCAAACATAAAGTAAACAAAAGGAACATTTCAATTAACTCTGCTAAACTTGCAATAAAATTGAATAAAGCATCATAGTGAACATTTTGAATTCTTACAATGAAGACCTTACAGTGAATGGCACGGTCCAAGTCATATGAACCCTTTTTATTTGAAGTTGCCCTAACCCAAGGTTATTCTAAGAATCCCTAAGGTGAGCCAAGAAGGGACACTCATTACACCTCCCTTCAAAGCACACCAAAGCGACCCTTAAAACTACCTCATCTTAGGCTTACTTCGTTAGAAATCAAATCCACGCCCTTGGCTAACATATGCAAAACACTCATGGAAATATAGGTCATACCAAGTGCAATGTGAGAGTAGCATCCCATACTCCCACTCCCACTTAGTACTCCAAATGGATTCCATTTACTCAAGTACTCCACAATAATCCTCCATAACACTACACCATAGTACTCATTCACACGGATTTCATGAATGTACTCTTCTCCCATAGTAGGTATAGGTCACACCAAGTGCAATGTGAGAATAGCATCCCATACTACTACTCCCACTCAATGCTCCTACTTGGTAACTAATGTGGATTGAGCACTTCACGACATACATACACAATTTCAATAATACACAATATAATTAGTTTCAAATCAATTCTTTTGTGGGAGTTAGCTTAACCGACAAAGACCATGAGAGCTAGACATGGAATCCCGATATTAACCCCTATCGGATGAGGGAAACTTACTTGCCTAGTGTAAGGTCATGCTTCTTAGCGTTTACATGGCTTTTCCAATAGCTACACCTATGCGGGCACATAGTTAAGGGATAAGGAGATTGTTACTAAGTAACTCACTCTCTCTAACGAGGAGTACTCATCTCAAGAGGTACTTTGGATTACAACATCTCAACTAACGAAGTGCAATCCACCTCCCCTTCATATCCTCTCGGTGCTAGGCATAACTCCACACGGATTTCTCAACATATAGTCTATCTTAGAAAGCTCACTAGAAATGGAGAGGTTGTTACTAGACACTACATCTCAACTCACGAAGTGTGTCCACCTCAAGATTTCCCCTTTTTGCTCAACTTGACATAATACAAATCTTAAAAGAGTGTGTGTGTACATGTGCACACCTTGCATATAAGCATCATTTCATTGTCATCAAGTTCTACTCATACTTTAACCTTGATTCATCAAGCTACACACTCTACATACTTCTCATAATCATATACTTCATTTAGACATAAACTAGGTCAAACATGCAATTCAAGCTACATCAAACACAACACAAGACCCATTTCCCAATATATCTTCATTTCACATATTAGACCATCAAGATCACATACTCAAACCATACAAGTAACATCAAGTTCATCAATTAGCACCGCCAACCCATAAGGTGGACCATACCACTCAAATAGCAATTCAATAATAAGAATGGACAATGAGAGCAACTCATCAACAATCAAACCATCATTACCCATAAGAAATTATCAATATTTCACAATATTAGGCCCTTAGGGCAGTAGCTACTCCAACATGACAAATACAAGAAGACCCAAGTTCATACCCTACTCAAATCAGGCTCACATAACCCATTTTCAAGTCAAAATTTGAAGTATGCATAAACAAGAGTTTCATGGAGTTTTAACATCAAAACCATCTATTCAAACCAAGATAAATACATTTAAACCATTAGAACTTAGTTACAAGAAGACCCATAATAGAAATCAAAGTTTAGAAGAAGTTGAGTTTAAAACCCCTTTTTGAAAACCATTTTGGAAGTTGGCTTCTGGAATGGAAAGGTATTCAAGAATGGATACCATACCTTTAGGAGAAAGAAACCCATGAATTTGATGAAGAAACAAGTCCCAATCCGTCCTCCTATCCTTCCTTGACTTCTAGCTTCCAAGAGAGTTGAGAGAGTTTTCTTGAGAGAAGGAGAGAGTTGGATCTTGAAGTGAGAGGGTCTTGTCTAGGTCTAGGGTTTAAAACTAATTTAATATAACCTAAAAACACCAAAATTATACGCCTAGGGTCTTATAAGACTTGGGGTGTATTTACATAAAACACCCCAAGTTGGCAGCCTTAAGTCGTGCACTGGCAAGCCTCGTCGATGAGACCTCCTCGACGGACCGTCACGTTCACCACGGACCGTCATGGAGTCCCGTCGAGGAACACTTGGCTCCAACTGGAGCCTGTCCAAGCTCCACTCTCTGTCACTCGCGATGCCCTGGATGGACGGACCGTCCTAAGTGCAACGGACCGTCGCCATGGTCGTCGTGAGCCACTGATGGGCAGACTTTGCCCAAGTCTTGGGCCCTTCATCTAGGGCCCCTTGTGGGTCCTAGGTGGGGTCGTGCCCGGACGTCAAACCCCTAAACTAAGTCGTCTAGATCTAAGTAACATCCGACGCATGTTTCAAGTAAAACGAACACATAAAACTCATCCAAACTCGCCAAGACATACAAGTACATTCTAAGGCATACCATCCGAACGTCATGGACGTTTTTGGTCGATTGAAATCCAAACTTAACCAAACTTTGCACACTGCCTAAGGACACCAAACTAACTCCTTTTAACTTAAAATTAACTCAAGAAACAACCATGAGGCTCTAGTTCACCTTAGTTCATTTTGGGGCGTTATATTCTCCCCCACTTGGAATAACATTCGTCCTCGAATGACACTTAAATTTTAAGAACAACAAGGACTCACTTAGCATCATATAATACACTTAGATCATGATCAAAACACTAACAATCAAATCATCCATTTGCAAGGAACATCATTTTACACTTTCAACACTTAGCAACATAGGCAACTTTCACCAATTTTCACAAAGTCAAAAATTCAATCTCAATCTTCTTTTATGGAGGAACTACCTTCTCCAACGTTAAAAATGCTCATAAACAATGCCTTTACACACATTGAAACTAAAATTCAAGACAAAACAATTTTCTTCAAAATGCCAAAATTGTTTTACAGTGAAGTTGACTGCCATCTTACCAAATTTTTGAAAAATTCATTCTCTAAGCAATTCATCAAGAGAGAGTACTCTTGCACACTCATTCCCCCTTGACGGAGGTTCATGAATTCAACCATCTTCTTCTCCCTCCACTCTAAAGGAAAGAATCTATCTAGGAAAGCCTTTTTGAATTCCTCCCAATCAACCGGTCCTCTTTCTAAGGGTCTCTCACCCCTCCATTGCTCATACCACACTTGAGCAACATCCTTAAGTTGGTAAGCGGCCAATTTCGCTTTCTCCCTAGGGGTCACACCCATATAATCTACCACCTTGAAAACCTCATCTATGAAGCCTTGTGGATCTTCATCCACCTTAGTGCCATGAAAGGTAGGAGGGTTCATCCTCATAAAATCCCGAATCCTAGAAGCGGGAGTACTAGCATTTGGTTGGGGCCTATCTCCTAGGTTAGCTTGGCCCACAAAGTGATTGTTGACAACTTGAGCTTGAGCCGTCATGAGTTGGGTCAAGTTCATTAGGGCAGCCCTCAACTCCGCATTAGTCATATCACCCTCAACAAAAGGAGCTTGAGGCATAGGAGGCACTTGAGGTCCTTGAGGTTCCGGAGGCACTTGAGGTTCTTGAAGAGGAACCTCCTCATTTTCCTCCCCTAAGCCAACAATAGGAACTTGGTCAACATGGGGAAGGACTCTCTCATTTTGTACACCTCCCTCCTCCCTTCTAGCGGTCGATCTCCTCGTATTCATGTCCTAAAAACACAAAAGAAGAGTTTGAGAATAGACACCTTATATACTCAACTCTAAGGCACGATACTAGAATAGAGAAGAAAGTGAAACTTCTAGCATCCTATAGCCTCTTGTCCATGGATGTGTCGCGACTCACACCAATGACCAAGATACTACTAGATGTGGCTTGTGAGACTTTCAGACCTTAAACTATTTCCCAAAACCTTATGCTCTGATACCAAGTCTTGTCACGATCCGAAAGCACCCCCTAGAAGTTAGGGAAAACCTTCGAATCGTGACCGGGCGTACTTGACCCCTTTGGGGTCTCGTACAAGCCCTATAACTAGCATTCATAACATAAAGCATGAAAAGTAGTGCGGAATTTAAAACTTTTCACGATAATAATAATAAAAGGAGTCTTTTCATAAATACTAAGAAATCTTATCGTCACAAGCCAACTTAAAGACACAACTTGGAATCTTAGGGACACGACCCTTTACGATAAAAGTAAATACATTTTAAGTATTAATAAAGAAACTAAGAAACATAAAACTATGTCCTCGAATATATGAGGACATACCAAATTCTTGAGAGATAAAGTTCCCAAGCTTCGACTCCGATCCTCCCAAAAGGGCTTCCAACCTATACTCATAAGGTATAAAAAGTATGGGGTTAGTACAACAATGTACTAAGTATGGCATATGCAAAAACATGCAAAAAATGACATTTTAGTAAAGATAGCTTTTATGCAATTCAAATATAACCTTCATGAATCTAGAAGCAAACCCACATAAGAATCAACAATTAACACTTTATGGCTATCTTACCAAACTTAAAGTAAACAAAAGGAACATTTCAATTAACTTTGCTAAACTTGCAATAAAATTGAATAAAGCATCATAGTGAACATTTTGAATTCTTACAATGAAGACCTTACAGTGAATGGCACGGTCCAAGTCATATGAACCCTTTTTATTTGAAGTTGCCCTAACCCATGGTTATTCTAAGACTCCCTAAGGTGAGCCAAGAAGGGACTCTCATTACACCTCCCTTCAAAGCACACCAAAGCGACCCTTAAAACTACCTAATCTTAGGCTTACTTTGTTAGAAATCAAATCCACGCCCTTGGCTAACATATGCAAAACACTCATGGAAATATAGGTCATACCAAGTGCAATGTGAGAGTAGCATCCCATACTACCACTCCCACTTAATACTCCTAATGGATTCCATTTACTCAAGTACTCCACAATAATCCTCCATAACACTACACCATAGTACTCATTCACACGGATTTCATGAAGGTACTCTTCTCCCATAGTAGGTATAGGTCACACCAAGTGCAATGTGAAAATAGCATCCCATACTACTACTCCCACTCAATGCTCCTACTTGGTAACTAATGTGGATTGAGCACTTCACGACATACATACACAATTTCAACAATACACAAGATAATTAGTCTCAAATCAATTCTATTGTGGGAGTTAGCTTAACCGACAAAGACCATGAGAGCTAGACATGGAATCCCGATATTAACCCCTATCGGATGAGGGATCCTTTCTTGCCTAGTGTAAGGTCATGTTTCTTAGCGTTTACATGGCTTTTCCAATAGCTACACCTATGCGGGCACATAGTTAAGGGATAAGGAGATTGTTACTAAGTAACTCACTCTCTACTAACGAGGAGTACTCATCTCAAGAGGTACTTTGGATTGCAACATCTCAACTAACGAAGTGCAATCCACCTCCCCTTCATATCCTCTCGGTGCTAGGCATAACTCCACACGGATTTCTCAACATAATAGTCTATCTTAGAAAGCTCACTAGGAAATGGAGAGGTTGTTACTAGACACTACATCTCAACTGACGAAGTGCGTCCACCTCAAGATTTCCCCTTTTTGCTCAACTTGACATAATACAAATCTTAAAAGAGTGTGTGTGTACATGTGCACACCTTGCATATAAGCATCATTTCATTATCATCAAGTTCTACTCATACTTTAACCTTGATTCATCAAGCTACACACTCTACATACTTCTCATAATCATATACTTCATTTAGACATAAACTAGGTCAAACATGCAATTCAAGCTACATCAAACACAACACAAGACCCATTTCCAATATATCTTCATTTCACATATTAGACCTTCAAGATCACATACTCAAACCATACTAAGTAACATCAAGTTCATCAATTAGCACCGCCACACATAAGGTGGACCATACCACTCAAATAGCAATTCATAATAAGAATTATACAATGAGAGCAACTCATCAACAAATCAAACCATCATTACCCATAAGCAATTTATCAATATATCACCATATTAAGGCCCTTAGGGCAGTAGCTACACCAACATGACAAATACAAGAAGACCCAAGTTCATACCCTACTCAAATCATGCTCACATAACCCATTTTCAAGTCAAAATTTGAAGTATACATAAACAAGAGTTTCATGGAGTTTTAACATCAAAACCATCTATTCAAACCAATATAAATACATTTAAACCATTAGAACTTAGTTACAAGAAGACCCATAATAGAAATCAAAGTTTAGAAGAAGTTGAGTTTAAAACCCCTTTTTGAAAACCATTTTGGAAGTTGGCTTCTGGAATGGAAAGGTATTCAAGAATGGATACCATACCTTTAGGAGAAAGAAACCCATGAATTTGATGAAGAAACAAGTCCCAATCTGTCCTCCTATCCTTCCTTGACTTCTAGCTTCCAAGAGAGTTGAGAGAGTTTTCTTGAGAGAAGGAGAGAGTTGGATCTTTAAGTGAGAGGGTCTTGTCTAGGTCTAGGGTCTTGTCTAGGTCTTGGCTCCAACTGGAGCCTGTCCAAGTTCCACTCTCTGTCACTCGCGACGCCCTAGATCGACGGGCCGTCCTGAGTGCAATGGACCGTCGCCATGGTCGTCGTGAGCCACTGATGGGCAGACTTTGCCCAAGTCTTGGGCCCTTCATCTAGGGCCCCTTGTGGGTCCTAGGTGGGGTCGTGCCCGGACGTCAAACCCCTAAACTAAGTCGTCTAGGACTAAGGAACATCCGACGCATGTTTCAAGTAAAACGAACACATAAAACTCATCCAAACTCGCCAAGACATACAAGTACATTCTAAGGCATACCATCCGAACGTCATGGACGTTTTTGGTCGATTGAACTCCAAACTTAACCAAACTTTGCACACTGCCTAAGGACACCAAACTAACTCCGTTTAACTTAAAATTTACTCAAGAAACAACCATGAGGCTCTAGTTCACCTTAGTTCATTTTGGGGCATTATAATCGACTACCATCAACTCAAAAAATTCACAATCAAGAACAAGTATTCTCTCCCTCGGATCGACGATTTATTTGATCAACTCTAATGTGCGAGTTACTTTTCAAAGATTTACTTAAGATCGGGATATCACCAACTTAGGGTGAGAGGTGAAGATATTTCCAAGATGGCATTTCAGACTAGATATGGTAACTATGAGTTCTTAGTAATTTCCTTTCGTCTCGCTAATGCTCCAGCGGTATTTATGAACCGAATGAGTAGGGTGTTTCAAAGTTACCTAGATTCATTTTTCATTGTCTTTATTGACGACATCTTGGTATATTAAAAAAATGAGGGTGAACATATGGACCATTTGAGTGGTTTTACAAGTGCTCAAGGACACTAATTATTTGCCAAGTATAGCAAATGTGAGTTTTTGTTGTCGTCGGTAGCGTTTATTGGTCATATCATCTCTAGTGATGGAGTTGAGGTTGATCCAAGGAAGACCGAAGCGGTGAAAAATTTGCCTAGACCTTTGGCTCCTACACATATTAGAGTTTCTTAGGCCTAGCCAGTTATTATAAAAGGTTTTTTTATGGGTTTGCATCCATTTCTTCCCGTGTTACAACCTTGACTCAAAAGAATGTGAAATTTGAGTGGTCGGAAGCGTGTGAAAGAATCTTTGAAGTGTTGAAGGATAGGATTACCTCCACTCCGGTATTGACCCTACCGGAGCGTACTAAGGGTTTTATGGTATATTCTGATTAATCTCGAGTCGGGTTGGGGTGTGTGCTTATGCAACATGGAAAGGTTATAGCCTATTCTTCCAGATAACTCAAAGTTCATGAGAAGAATTATCCGACTTATGACCTTGAGTTAGCGGTCGTGGTATTTGCCTTGAAAATATGGATGCATTATCTCTATGGGGTTCATGTTGATATGTATACGGACCATAAAAGTCTTCAATACGTATTTACCAAGAAAGAGTTGAATCTCCGACAAAGAAGGTGGTTAGAATTGTTGAAAGACTATGACATGAGTGTTCTCTATCACCCGTCAAGGCTAATGTGGTGGAAGACGCTCTAAGTTGTTTGTCCATGGGAAGTGTATTCCATGTGGAAGAAGCCAAGATAAACTTAGTGAAAGATGTTCATAGGTTGGCTTGTTTAGGGGTTCGAATTGAAGGTTCAAATGGTGGTGTGATGGTACATCATAACTCCGAGTCATCTTTGCAGGATGATGAAGTCTAAGCAACACCTTGATCCATTATTGATGGAGTTGAAAAAATTGGTTCTTGGAAAAATGAATTAGTCATTCTCCCAAAAGGGGATAGTGTTCTTAGGTATCAAGGGAGATTGTGTGTTCCTAATGTCGATGCTTTGTGAAATCAGATTCTTGAGGAAGGTCATGGATCCCGTTACTCTATTCATCCGGGTTCTACAAAGATGTACCGTGATCTTATAGAGGTATTTTGGTGGGATGGCCTAAAAGGGGACATTGCGGAGTTTGTTGCAAAGTGTCCCAATTACCAACAAGTGAAGGCCGAGCACCAAAAGTCGGATGGTTTACACAAGAAATGCAAATTCCTACTTAGAAGTCGGAAGATGTTAACACGGATTGTAGTTCGGTTGCCTCGGACTAGAAGGCAATATTATTCTATATGGGTGGTCGTGGATAGATTAAAAAAATCTGGTCACTTTATTCTCGTTAAGTCTACTTATTTGGCGGAAGATTATGCCAGGATCTATATTGATAAGTGTTCATAGGGTTCCTGTTTCCATCATATCGGATAGAGGTGCTTAATTTACATCTAGGTTTTGGAGGTCTTTTCAAAGAGTTTTGGGTACTCAAGTGAAGTTAAGCACCGCCTTTCATCCTCAAACGGATGGTAAAGTGGAGCGCACTATTCAAACTCTTGAAGATATGCTTAGGGATTGTATCATTGTCTTGAAGGGAAATTCGGATGAGAACTTGCCTTTGGTGGAGTTCTCATATAATAATAGTTTTCATTCATCCATATCTATGGCTCCTTATGAAGCATTGTATGGTAGAAGGTGTAGATCTCCTATTAGATGGTTTGAGGTTGGCGAGTCTTCGTTTCTTGGTCCCGATTTGATATATAAGACCATAGAGAAAGTTCATTTCACAAGGAACCGTTTGCAAACAATCTATAGTCGGTAAAATTCTTATGCCGATCATAGAAGAAGACACCTTGAATTTAAAGAGTGTGATAAGGTGTATTTGAAAATTTTGCCCATGAAAGGGTTGGTTAGATTTGGCAAGAAGGGGAAGTTAATTCCTCTTTATATGGTTCCTTATGAAATTTCGCAAAGGGTTGGAAAGGTCACATATGAGTTGAAACTCCCTAGTGAACTATCTTCGGTTCATTCGGTTTTTCATGTAACCATGCTTGGTAATCCCGAGTCCATTATTCCTATCGAAGGTGTTGGTGTGAAAGAGAACATATCCTATGAGGAGGTTCCAGTTGAAATTCTTGATCGTCAAGTGAAGCGGTTGAGGAACAAAGAGGTGGCCTCCGTAAAAGTGTTATGGAGAAACCATCTAGTTGAGGGAGCAACATGGGAGGCTGAGGCCGACATGAAATCCCGTTATCCTCATCTCTTTCCTAATGAAGGTTAGTTGTTCATACTAATAATGAAATTAATGACTAAACTTGAAGTTCCTTTGATTTTTGGTGAAGTTTTGCAAAAATGTTCATGTTACAGTGAATTAAAGTGAAGTTATACCTATAGACTTGAAAATTTTCAATTTTACTTGTTTTGAGTTATGTTATGCATTTTGATATGATGAGTCTTTATGAAATGATATTGCTCATGTGGATAGTTTTAGTTTTGGCATACTTTACTCTTATATAATATGTGGAGCTCATATGGTAGTAAGAAGGAAATTCCTCATATTGTGATTTTGAATTCTTATGTGTGAATGGTTATGTTTTGTGTTACTTGTGTAAATACCATGATTAAGTGTTGAATAGAGTTGTGAAACACTCCTTGAGTTGTAACTCATATTGATTTTTGTATATTGATGGTTGGGCTGCTAGTATTGAGTCTCTCATTTCCCTTTCAAAGAGTTTAGTGTCATTCGGGGACGAATGTTCCTATGGGGGGGGATAATGTAACACTCCAAAAATAAAAAACCTAATCTAGATCCACACAAGTTGATATAAGGTTTATAATACTGTTTTATGACCTAAATAAATGTTTAAAAGTCACCCAAGAAGTTTTAGAGCCAAGACGTCAAGAAACAACCTTGACGTTCAAAAACTAGCTAAATTGAACTAATTGACGCCCCTATGTTTGGTGAAGGATTAGGAGGGTCAAATAAAGTCTAAAACTTGTATAAAGACTTTAAATAGGTAAAATGTAGTATATAGGGTGTTAACATTCAATAACAACTCCCCAAGGACCACCCGAAGGGCTCTTGAGGAGGACCCCAACATGGGTAGGAGCAGCGTGCGCGAAGCAGGATTTCAGAAGCTGCTGCGTCTCGCGCAGCCCACATGCAGGCCAGAAAAATTCACCTCGTGGTGAGTGAAAACCACAAGGTACACTGCCTCAAATTAGGTTTTGATAAAATAAATTTAGAAATCGGCCTCGCGACGCGGACCCACTTCCCAGATTTGTTGAAATCGTATTTTAAGCATTTTGACTTCACAAAAAGACCCATTTAAGTGAGGGTTATTTTTGGTATCTTAGGGGGTTATTACCTAAGGGTCAGTTTTAAGTGATTTTTCACTCACCAAAACTAAATTCCCTAAACAAAACCCTGAAGATCTCATCTCTCTCTACTTTCTCTCTCCCAAAATGCTCAATTGAACGAAGAACAAAGCTTGAAGAAGAAGACCAACTTCTCTAGGATTTCACTTCAATTTCTTGGATTAAATTTCAATAAGGTATGGGTTCTTCACTCTTGGGATTCCTTTACCCAAGAGGTCCTTTCAAAGTTGATTTCTAAAATACCTAATTCCATGGGTTTTTCCAATTCTAATTTTTTTTTTGAACATCAAATTGATGATAAATTCTGATTGCCTATGACTAATTGTAGATTGTTAGTTAATTGATGTTTATTGATGTCGTGTAATGTAGATCGTGTCCCTTTCCCCAAATTCCCCAAATTCTGATTTGCTTATGAATTGACGGAAATTGAAGAATGTTTTGATTGTTAGACTTTTTTTATCTATTCTAATTCAGTCATGGACTGCCTAGGGTATTTTGTTGTTCGGATTGGATCTATTTCTTGAATAATTCATTATCAACCTTATTAACCTAACCCTATATTATTAATTGTAGTTAATTTGGATAGTTATGATGCAATTGACCTAGCTATTGTGTTAATTACTATTGTGTGTTGGTATTACACCCATTTTTGGGTTGAATTTGATGGTTGATGGTAAAACCATGGATGAAGGCTTGTGAAGGAGATTATGTAAGTCTTTATGATCCTAACATTTACTTCAATTAGGATTATTTGTGTTTAGTGATGAAGTTATATTGAAGTATACCTTATATTAAGATTGATAGGGTTGGTTTGATGTTGAATTGAAATGTCTTGACTATGGTTTGTGAGTTGTTGGCTAACATGTAAATTTTATAAGGACGGTGAGGACTTACCAATGCGCTTTATCATGATGTGATTATGTAAATATGGTAACGTCACATGAATGAATTGTAATGAAAGGGAAATACTGATTAAATTCTTATTGAGTTATGATAATGATTATATAAGGGATAAACCCTATGACCTGATCTATGTCTTGATAATAATGGATTACTAAAAGACATTTCAAAGAGGGACTTTAGCTTAGCACCGAGAGAACTTGACAATAGGAGGTGTTGACTTTCCAAAGAGAAAGATTTACCATATAGTTCCACAAGAGGTGTTGACTCCCCTATGAGGGATACTCACCCTATGGATTCTCATGAGATGAGGCTCCAATTCTAAATGGAATGTATAGAGTTCATACATATCTCCTAGTTCCTTAACTATGTCGCCCCCATAGGAATACTAGCTAGTGGATCCACCTAGAAAGCTATGTTTATGTTTGGTTCTACTTTGGCCTGTAGACCACCTTCCATTGGTGTAAGGTTTTACAAAACCAAATTCCACACTTAGCTCTTGTGGTCTATATCGGTTAAGGCAAGTGTTTCGAAAAGTAAAATGAAGTAATGGAGTAAACACTAATTAGGGATACTTAGGAGGTTTGACTTAGCCTAGGTAGGGGTATGGGACTCTACTTATGCCTTGCACTAGTTTTCCTTGAGGAAAGCCTTAGTAGTTTGTTAGTATGTTCTATAATGAATATGTTATGCATGTGTTGAATCTTCTATGTTAATGACACTATGTGATATGGGTTCCATTTATGAACATGTGGTTGGTCTGTATTGATAAAGTATGATGATGTTATCTATTGATGATATAGTATGTAAAGTTGGGCATTGCTTGTAGTTCTTGTTGAGTTTACTTGGTTGGGTATGGTTGTGGGGCCTTACTTAGCCATTGCACTAGTTCACTGAATGGGGGTGTATGAGTGATGGTCTTGCTTAGGTTATGATATTATGAACTCTAATGCATGTTTGTCGATGTTATAGTTTTATGATAGAGTTATCTATATTATGTGCTCAAATCAAGTTTATTTGCACGTTGACTTGACTAGCTTGATAATATTGGTCTTGTGTTGTATATAGTCTTGACTTAAGGGTTATGTGTTTATTGGCTTATATGATTTATTGGATATGGATAATGCTTTTCAAAGTAAATTAGCCTGTTTTGAACAAATGTCCTTTTTAACATGATTTCACTTTTTATGTTCATATACTCATACTTAGTATAAGTGTGTACTAACCCATCTTTTATGTTTACTACAAATGAAGGATACGGCCGTTGAGATTATAGAAGGCCTTTGAAGACTACTTGGATATTACCCAAGAGTTCGGTAGGTCCTAACTTTCCGAGGACAATGCCATTATCAAGCTATTGATGTTGTTCTAGTTATAAGACTTCTAGTTCTTTCCTTTTCATTTCAAGAGGATTGTTGTATAGCCTATATGAGGTTGGTTGTTGTAATGAAGTATGGGTTAAGCCCAATTGTTGAATTCTTTTAGATGGTTTAATATGAGACATATTATAGACATCTCATGAGATTATGTTCCTGTACTATTTATGTGAAATAAAAGTAGATAACTATGTAAACTTCTTATACGAAGGGTCTTTGTATACTCGATGAATATATATTTTGTAACGACCTGAAAGTACCCCCTAGAAGAAGGGAGCACCCATGGGTCGGAACAATTGCGTACTTGACCTTTCCGAGGTCTTGAACAAGATTTAGCTATCATTCATTACATAAGACATGAAAAGTAGTGCGGAATTAAAACTTTTCACGAATAAATTAATAAAGAGAACATCTTTCATAAAAGATAAAAATTGATCTCGTCTACACAAGCCAACATAAAGACAAGACATAAATATCTTAGGGACACGGCGCTTTCCGTTAAATGAAAATACACAATAAGTAATAATGCATTAATCAAAGAAATAGAACTATGCCCTCGAATAGATGAGGACACACTTAGTCTTCAGAGAGTCTTTCCCAAGCTTGTATTCTAGTCTTCAACATGCCTCCAATCTATACTTATTAAGTATAGAAAAGTATGGGTTAGTACAAAACAATGTACTATGTATGACATATGCAAAAACATGTAAAAAGGGACATTTTAGTAAAATAATCTTTCAAGGCAAATAAGTAAAACCTTCATGAATTTAGAGTTGAAATAGTATAAGAATCATCATTTAGCACATAATAAAAGAGTCCCATAATTTTAGCATAAAAAGTCACTTTACAGTGAACTCCCAAAAATCATTACAGTGAAAAACAGTGAAACAGTGGCATGTTACACTGAACAATTTATCCCAAGCAATGTGAACTCTTTTCCTTTGAGGTTTCCCTAACCAAGTTATCCTAAGATTCCCTAAGGTAAGACAAGAAGGGACCACCCATACACCCTATTCAAGGCACACCAAAGCGATCCTTAAGACTACGAACCATAGGCTTACCTCATATGGAAATCAAGTCCACACTCTTGGCTAGACGTGTCAAAAACATTCATTTATAAGGACTTCATGTAAGTACCCTTCTCCAATAGGACATATAAGTCACACTAAGTGCAATGTTAGAGTAGAATCTCATAATACTACTTCCACTTAGTGCAACATATGGATTCCATTGGATAAAGCACTCTACAATAGTCATTCATAAATTCATTACTTAACACTTAACTTTAAATTTATCCTTTAACATTAGAACTTAAGTCATCTAACTTGATGAAGACACATAATAACTCATTTATTTACTTCCTATAGAACACACCAAGACTCCCTTTTCAGAAGGTCTACTTAGTGCAATGGATAGATAGCGTCTCATACCACCACCTACCCTATGTAGTACGTTCTTTTAAGAGACATAGTTCATACACTTCATACAAAACACATCAAGACTCCCCTTTCAGAAGGTCTACTTAGTGCAATGGATAGATAGCGTCCCATACCACCACCTACCCTAAGTAGTATGTTCTTTTAGGAGACTTGGTTCTTTCATATTTTTGTGGGGGAATAGATTTAACCGACATAGATCATGAGATCTAGACATGGGATCCCAAAACAACCCTTATAAGAGAGGGTTACCCACTAGCCTAGGGTGGGGTCTTTCTCTTATCTTTTACATGGTTTTGTCCAATAGCTACACCTATGTGGGCACATAGTTAAGGGATAAGGATATTGCTACTAAGTAACTTTCTCTCTACTAACAAGGAGTTATCATCTCAAGAGGTACATTGGGTACAACATCTCTACTCACAATGTGCACCCACCCCTTCTTCAAATCCTCTCGGTGCTAAGCATAACTCCCCCACAGAGTCTTAAACATTTATTACTAAAGGTCAAGGATCACTTTTTGACATGCCATCTCAACTCACAATGGGTATCCATCCTCCAACCTACACTAGAAATCTCTTGGAAGTAGTGAGGTTTCTACTAAACACTTCGCCTCAACTCACAATGAGTGCTCACCCCAAAACTCCCCTTTTCATTCACATTCTTTAACTTCATTCATTCATTCATTCAAAGTGTGAGTGTCTGTACATGTGAGCACACCTTGCACATAAGCATCTTTTAATTTGCACTTCATTCCATACATGTATAGACCTTCTTTCATCACATCACACACTTTAACATACTTCATATAATCATATAAGTTATTTAGACATAATCCTTAGCATACTTTTCATAACAAGCTTCATAAAAAACATCAACATGAATAACTCCATTTACATCTTTCTTCACATAATAGGCCTTCATGGCCTCATTCACAATACACAAGTAACAACACATTCATACAATTCAATTAAACACCGCCACCAAGAAGGTGGACCATACCACTCAAGAGCATTTCATAATTAAAGCTAAAAATAATAACCAACTTACCCTTGAATCCAAGCTTCCATCACCTATAACATTTTACTCAACAATTCATCATAAAATATCCTTTAGGGAAGTAGCTAAACATCAATAACAAAACATGTAAAATCAATTTCAAAGACTACAAAACCCAGCTCATTTAACCTATTTCTTAAGCCAAAATTTGATAAAAAGTTTTAACATGACTTCATTGAAGTTTTAGCATTAAAATCCCCAACTTAAATTAGAAACATCATATTTGAATCATTAGAAACTTTTATATGCAAGAGCCATACTTAGAGTCAAAGATAGAAGGAGTTAAGGCTTGAAAACCTCTTTTGAAATTCCATAGAAGTGGCTCCTTGAATGGAAGAGAATTATAGGATTACTACCATACCTCACATAGAAGAAACCCCAAAGATTTTTAATGAAGAAACATCCATCAATAGCCCTCCTAGTTCCTTCTTGACTCTTAGCTTCCATGGTGACTTGAGAGAGTCTTTTAAGAGAGAGGGGTTTTGAGTTTTAGGCAATGGAGTCTAAAATTAGGTCAAGGGTTAGGAATTCCTTAATATACCTAAAAAGTCATAAAAATAACTTCCTAGGTTCATAAAATTCTTGGGGTGAATTAACCAAACACCCCAAGTCATTACAGGAAAAATAACTTTTGGACAGTCTACAAACGACGGATGCAACCAACGGACCGTCTGTCCATCAGCGGTCCGTTGGTGGAGTTTAGTGGGTTGATACTTAGATTCATTAGAGGCATGGCTAGCCTAACTTTCAGGTCCAAACTACGGGGCAGGTCAACGAGCCGTTGGTTGGACCACTGGCCGTCGTTTGCCCTCGTTGGTGGACACTGCCAAGGCAGTCTTTGGTCCTTGTCTTGGGCCCTTCAATAGGGCCCCTTGTGGGTCCAGGGTGGGGTCTTACTCGGACGTTAAACCCCTAAACATATTTTTCTAGGTCTTAGTAACATTCCACATAAATTTCAAACAGAACGGACACGTAAAACTCACTACAAAACACTAAGACACACAAGCACTCTCTAAGGCACACTTTGTGAACGTCATGGACGTTCTCGGACGTTTGACCTCCAAACTTAAACAAACTTCACACAATGACTAAGACATAAATATAAATCATTTTAATTAAAAACTAACTCAAGTAACATCACAAAGCTCTAATTCACCTTAGTTCGTTTTAGGGTGTTACATATTTTGTGTAAGTGAGAGGTCTAAGTAAACCTCAATGTAGAAGTTACTAAAAAGTTTTAAATTTTCCACATTTTAAACTTATGAATGTAATGATGAATGTTTAAGAGGATAGTCTTAGTATTCTTCGAGGACGACGACGTCGGTTACGTCTTGGGGGTGCTCCCCGGATGTGACAGACCCAAGACTCTTGTTATTCATGGTGTCATAGATGGTTTGATACATATGTTAGAAGCTAAATGAAAAGCTTCCGCATTATGTTTTGAATGAAAAGTTTTAATTCCGTATTACTTTTAGTCTATATTCAATGAATGATGTCTAAGGGCTTGTATAAGACCTCCGAGAGGTCAAGTACGCCATGTAGCAATCCGAGAACACCATATCTTCTAGGGTGTACTCTCGGGCTATGACAAACTTGGTACTGGAGAATAAGGTTATGAATGGTCTTAGGATGTCTTAAAACCATACATAGTAGATTCTTATTCATCGGTGTGAGTTGCGACACATCTATGAGTAGGAGGCAATGGTATGTTTAGGAAAGTTTCACTTCTTCATTCTTCAAGCCGTGCCATAGATCTATAAGTCTCTCTATGTTATTCCTTATCCGATGGTCTTTAGGATGTGACTCTTTGAAGGTTTATCCTACAAGGAGTGAAGGAAAAGTGGGCTGAAATGCCAATTATGGCTACATTATATGATAGAGTTGAGATTATGGGATGTTATGTTATTTTTATTATGAATGGGTTGATGTTGGTATAAGACCATGATGTGTTTTGTTGTATGTTGATATAATTTGGTGTAATAGAGTGTTTGAGTACTTCCTAGAAGGGGTGATTGATTAAACTCCTATAAGGACGGTTGAAGTGTAATTCACCATGGTTTAGGAGTCACCTTAGGTGAAGGACGTGAAACCTTAGTGATGTTTAGAAAGGAGTTAGGACAGGCTTGCTCAAAATGGGGGAATAAGGTTGTTATGTATCCTTGATGTGCATAAGATAGGAGTGCTAGAGATTGTCACCATGAGTGGTGTATTTACTATGAGAAGTTTAGCCCTGGATGCTAGGATTATGTGAGATTATGAATGGTGCTTAGTGAGATTTCCCTAAGGCTACAGTTACAAGAATTGAAGGTAAGCCAGTTGATCCTAGTAATGTGGAAAGTGTTCCTCAAGGCAAGAATAGGTTCTATGATCTCCAATCCAAGGATGATCAAGAGTGATATATTCATGTCCCTTTCCGGTATCTGTTTCTTTAATGATTTATGAAAATTTTTAGAATTTCCTATGATTATGAATTGTCTTGTGATTTTGTTGTTTCCTTATGATGACGAATTGATGTTAGAAAGACATGTGTAGCTTATTCCCAAGTGGGGGATAACTCACCTTTGTATGACGTCTTTATATGGTTATGTTTAGCTTGGAATTGAATAATTTTCCTTGATTTGGGTATGTGCATTTAGGTATAATACATATACGATGGGTTACTAGTATAAAGTTTGTATGTTTAGAAGTGTTTAGTAAGGTGTCATTCGAGGACGAATGTTTCCCAAGTGGCGGATATTGTTAGGACCCAAAAATGCAATAGGTCAAAAATGCAATAGGTCAACGTGTGTTTCATTAGATTATGAGGTCATTAAAGGACTAAAAATAGTGTTTAGAGGCAGTATATAGAGTTTGTAAGTGTTTGGAGGATAAATGTCCAAGAATGTCCAAGACGTTCGAAAGTTAGCCTTGAGAACGTGCTTGCGTGCCTTAGTATGTTTCATGAGGTTTTTTTAAGACCCTCAAAATGAGTTAGGGTGCTTAGATACTCATATGAACCTATAAGCTTTTTAACATGTTAACTAAGTGTTTTAAAGTATTAATGAGTGAATTAAAGTCATTTGGAAGTCAAACGTCAAGGGACGACCGAGACGTTTGACGACTAGTCACCAAGAGGCCATAGATGTTTTTATGTGCTTATATGTGTTTCATTGTCTTATCAATTCGTTATATGAGTAATAATGATGTTTATAGGCATTACGTTGAGTTTAATGATGTTTGGAGGTCAAACGTCCAATAACATTCAAGACATTTGAAAGTTAGCCCTTGGGACGTGCATGTATGCCTTTAGTGTGCCTTGCATGTTTGGATGTGTTTTACATGTTAGTTTTTGAAGAAACTGATGTGGAAGGACCTTGAATTGTTAAGGTATATATTTACGTTTGAAACATCCGGGTACGACTCTACAAGGGCCCCGGCAAGAATCCCTCAAGAGGACCCAAAGGTTGTCGAGACACTGCCTTGGCAGTGTCAAACGATGAACCCCAATTGATGTCCCGTCCTTCAATCGATGCCCCGTCGATGGGAGGTGTCGCTCAACACTTAGACGTGTGAGTTAGACTCCTAGGAAACAGTTGCAGTCACAAATGATGAAGCAACAGGACGGCTCGTCGACCAGACGATGCCCTGACGACTATGCCCGTCGATGCAGCCTGCAACTTTACTGCTTTCACGCTGCTTAATTAAGGCGTGAATTGGAAAATCAACCCACGTGCTAACCTTACCCTAGTTGGTTTATTTGGTTATTTTTGAGTGTATTAAAGTGATAAAAAACGTGACAACCATTTTCCCAATTCAATTCACAAAAATTAGACTTTCCTCCTGAACCAAACTCTCTCTAGAACCTCCATTGAAGGTGATGCGCAAGAACATCTTGGAGCTTTGATTTCCATGGGTTATTCACCAAGTTTTAGAGGTCTTCTTCTACATTAAGGTATGGTGATCCTTCATCTCTAGTTAATCTTGCATCCAAAGAGTTCCCTTCAAAGTTTTCAAAGAAGTTTCATGATCAAATAGTGTATTCTTCAATCTAGCCATGGGTTCTTTCTCAAAATGTTTTCAATGACTTTCTCACGATAAATTGATGATAATATATTGATTTTGATGTGGATTTCGATCCAATTGCACGATGAAACCATGCTCCCTTCAAACTATTATTTTAGCCTAAGTATGGTCTTTGCAATCTTGAATTTATGTTGATCGAATTATGATTCTAGCATGTAGAAATGCTTATACCTACTGACTACATAGTAATGTGATGATGAATTATGTGATATTAGATTAATGTGGATTGATGCTTGAAGACTTGATCTCTAATTCCTATCTTTTGTTACTATATGGCATTCACTGTAAAATTTACTCTAGAATGCATAAATGTGGGATTCATTTGTGTAGGGATAGTTGTATCTACTGCCTTACTTGTATGTTATTGATTAATTGTGGGTATGAATCCTTAATGATCAAAACAAAGGAGTGTTGGTAAGGATTGATTTACATTATCTTAGCCTATAGATTTACAATTCTATGTACATGATGTGATGTAAGTTCTAGGGTAGGTGAAGCATGACTTAGACTTGGTTATTATATATTTAGATAATTCCCTAGATTTTTATTGTTGACATATTATGAATGTTGATCATGATGATGAACGTAAGGAATACTAGTAAGTGATATATGTCTCTCTACTCTCTAGTGTATTGTTGATGTAGTGTACTTGTTAGTAGCATGATCTTCTAGTGGCTTATGCATGGTTTCTTTTATGATTAGAGTACATTTAGCTACTGCCCTACATATAATTAATGAAAAAGGTGTATTGATCAATGATGATCAAAGGTTGATGAATTGGTAAGACTGGCTCTTCCTCTCTACTTTCTTATAGTATTGGTAGTTCATGAAGCCTTGTATGGCATTGTGTGGTATGGTCCATTTATGGTGGCGGTGTTTACTTTATTGCCAAAATATATATATGATGTGACCATGGCCTTGAATGAAATTATACTATGAACTTGTGTTGGTATTGATCACCTTATGTGAAGCCTGTGCTAGTTTCCTATTCTAGCTATGATCTAGGTTTTATTGCTAATCTTAGGAGAATATGACTAACTATGTTAGAGTTATGTATATGTTCTACCTATGATGAGGTCTTATAATGTTATATGTGAAGTAAAGTTAATATAGGTGCATATTGACTGGAGCTTACTGTAAGGATGTTGTAGGTCTTGAATAAATGAGTCTTATGTTATGATATCCATTCTATGATGTTATGTGATGTATCATTCACTAGGACTACTTGATAGGTGTACTAGTATGGGCAAGGGTATGGGACCTTATCTATGCATTGCACATGTATACCTTGATAGGATAGTTCCTAGCTTTGGTCTTCTAAGTCCATGAATATGAATGCATGAGTATGTTATGAACATGTCTTCTATGCTATAATGTGAAATATATGGTATAATGATATATGATTATACCTAGTGTCTAAATGTGTTTATATGAAAGAATTGATCATATAGTTATACTTGTACACTTATGTATGAATTAAGTTAAGTATGAATATGTGTGACTATAATGTGTTATGTGAAAGGTTTACTCACATGTATATACACACACACATGCATGATGATCTAGTCAATAGAAGGGTACTTGAAAGGTGTTCTCAAGAGTACCCTAAACTGGATGGTGATTTACATATGCCATGTCCATGTGAAAGGGTTTCTCAGATGACTTAGTTTGATGAACTCTCATTTATAACCTATGAGCTAAGCATATGAGGGGCCAATCTCATAAGGCCTATGTTCAATAAAGCAATGTAATAAAGCGTTTTCAATAAAGGGAACTTAGCTTAGCACCTAGTGAACTTGACAATGATAGGTGTTGGATTCCCTTGGAGGAAAATTCACCATCGGTTTCTTATAAGGTGTCGACCTCCCTTGGGGGAACATTCACCTATGGTTCCATATGAGGTGTTATCTTTCCTTGAGGAAGATTAACCCATGGTTTCTCATGAGACGACGCTCCGATGCTAATGAACATGTAGAGGGTTATGTATATCTCCAAGTTCCATAACTATTCTTGCCACATTGGATCTAGCAAGTGAATTCACTTAGTATGCTAGCATATGTTAATGTTCTACCTTGGCTAGGTAAGAACACCTTCCATTGGTGTAAGTCTCTACAACACCAAATTCCATGTTTAGCACCCATGATCTTAGTGTCAGTTAAGCCTATAGTTTCTCTAATGTAAAATGGACAATGGAATTAAAGTAAAGTAAAGGGACCCTAACATAGGATAACCTAAGGAAGGGTACTTAGGATAGGTGGAAGTAATGAACCTACCTATGCATTGCACAAGTATCTCTCTAAGGGAGTCCTAGGAAGGTGGTATAATGTATGTGCATATGTTTATGGTTCTCTTGCATGAAATTGTGTTAGTGTCTACATGATGTGATGATATGCATGATATGAAGTTCTAATATGACTATGTGACTAAGTTCCTACTTGAAGTGTATGTAGTTGACTATAGTATCATATTTGGTACATGAAGTATATGTTAAGGCTTGTGGTCTTATGATAGATTTACTAAGTAGGTGTGAGGTTATGGGACTTCACATGTACATTGCACTAGTCGACATAGAATAGGATTGTGAGTAAGGTCTTGTAATATTCTATGTGAATGAAGTTACCATATGTGCAAGTAAACTATGGTTCACTGTAATGTCCTTATGGTCTTGACTTAAAAGTGTATGATGTACTATACTTCTATGATGACATGTTTTGGCTTATGTAGGTTGTATGCATGACTTCCTTGTGACCTTAAGGTGATTCATTTCACCAAGTATCACTAGAGGGTTACTTGGGGAAATAAGGAATTAGGAAGAAAAGGGTTCAATGTAAAATGAATGTATTTCACTGTAAAGGGAAAATCAAGTTACTGTAAAATGATTCAAAAATGCTTTAAATGCAAGGTGTTATTTTATATGATGTATGATCATTGAATATGCCTAATTGAAGTATGTGAACTGTATAAATTCTATTACATCAAGGTTTTATGAGATTTTCACAAAAAGGGATGATGCGTGATTTCAAGTAAAATGTCCCTTTTAAAGGCATGGTTGCCATACTTTGTGCATTCTTCTACTAACTCCATTCTTCTCTACTTTTTACACAAACTGTAGCTTATGGATGCTTAAAGGATGTCTCTAAGTCAAGACATTTCAATTCAACATCATACCACCCTATAAATCCTTATACAAGACATACTCCAACACAGCATCATGACTTAATCACAATTAGGCATAATTTGAAGGTAAGAATAGGGTTCATAAGACTTACCAAGTCTCCTTCTTAATTAATCATCTAGGTCTTCCCGTCAACCCTTACTTCAACCCAATTAGGTTATAACATCATCATAATTCAATGACCAACATCATAACAAGGCTAGATGAATCACTACATCACAATTCAATACTAAATCAAAGCTTAAGAAAAGATACATAGGTCAATTCATCATAACCTAGATCACATATCAAGAACTAGGATGAAAGACTACCATTCACGCAAATTCATTCATGATTAGCATAAAAACATTATCTAGTAGTAATTCAATCGATAACCAAGTCAATTGAACCAATATAACCTAATTCATATCAAGATCATAACCTAGGGTTGAGGGGTGAAAGTCATCTTCTACAAAATAGACTAAACCATCAACATATATCATAATTAAGTTATAATACATGTTAATCTATTCAATATATATATAATAAATCATAAACAAATCAATTCATAACATTAATTTTAAGATTGGATGAAACCCACTTGAAAACTCAACTTCTGAAAATACTTTGAAGGAACCCTTTGAGGAAAGAGGTCTCAAAGGTGAATTAGATCTCATACCTTAACGTTTTATGAAGATTTGATGGTGAAATAGTCCCATTACATCACCTAAAACCCTTCCCTAGCTTGGTCTTCAATGGAGTTCTTCACTAGAGAGAGAGAGAAGAGAGAAGGAAGAGAATTTTGTTTTGTGAGTTGTGAGAGTTCGTGTTAGTATTAATTAGGTTAGGACTTTATACACCCCCTTCGAGGCACACCAAAGCGATCCTTAAGACTACGAACCATAGGCTTACCTCATACGGAAATCAAGTCCACACTCTTGGCTAGACGTGACAAAAACATTCATTTATAAGGACTTCACGTAAGTACCCTTCTCTAATAGGACATATAAGTCAAACTAAGTGCAATGTTAGAGTAGAATCCCATACTACTACTTCCACTTAGTGCTCCATATGGATTCCCTTTGATAAAGCACTCTACAATAGTCATTCATAAATTCATTACTTAACACTTAACTTTAACTTTATCCTTTAACATTAGAAAGTAAGTGATCTAACTTGATGAAGACACATAATAACTCATTCATTTACTTCCTATAGAACACACCAAGACTCCCTTGTCGGAAGGTCTACTTAGTGCAGTGGATAGATAGCGTCCCATACCACCACCTACCCTAAGTAGTACGTTCTTTTAAGAGACTTAGTTCATACACTTCATACAAAACACATCAAGACTCCCCTTTCGGAAGGTCTACTTAGTGCAATGGATAGATAGCGTCCCATACCACCACCTACCCTAAGTAGTACATTCTTTTAGGAGACTTGGTTCTTTCATTCTTTTGTGGGGGAATAGCTTTAACCGACATAGATCATGAGAGCTAGACATGGTATCCCAAAACTACCCTTATTAGAGAGGGTTCCCCACTAGCCTAGGGTGGGGTCTTTCTCTTATCTTTTACATGGTTTTGTACAATAGCTACACCTATGTGGGAGCATACATAAGGGATAAGGATATTGCTACTAAGTAACTTGCTCTCTACTATCAAGGAGTTATCATCTCAAGAGGTACATTGGGTACAACATCTCTACTCACAATGTGCACCCACCCCTTCTTCAAATTCTCTCGTTGCTAAGAATAACTCCCCCACAGAGTCTTAAACAATCATTACTAAAGGTCAAGGATAACTTTTGGACATGCCATCTCAACTCACAATGGGTATCCATCCTCCAACCTACACTAGAAATCTCTTGGGAGTAGTGAGGTTTCTACTAAACACTTCGCCTGAACTCACAATGAGTGCTCACCCCAAAACTCCCTTTCTCATTCACATTCTTTAACTTCATTCGTTCATTCGTTCATTCATTCAAAGTGTGAGTGTCTGTACATGTGATCACACCTTGCACATAAGCATCTTTTCATTTGCACTTCATTCCATACATGTATGGACCTTCTTTCATCACATCACACGCTTTAACATACTTCATATAATCATATAAGTTATTTAGACATAATCCTTAGCATACTATTCATAACAAGCTTCATAAAACACATCAACATAAATAACTCCGTTTACATCTTTCTTCATATAAAAGGCGTTCATGGCATCATTCACAATACACAAGTAACTACACATTCATATAATTCAATTAAACACCACCACCAAGAAGGTGGACCATACCACTCAAGAGCATTTCATAATTAAAGCTAAAAATCATAACCAACTTTCCCTTGAATCCAAGCTTCCATCACCTATAACATTTTACTCAACAATTCATCATAAATTATCCCTTAGGGAAGTAGCTAAACATCAATAACAAAACATGTAAAATCAATTTCAAAGACTACAAAATCTAGCTCATTAACCTATTTCTTAAGCCAAAATTTGATAAAAAGTTTTAACATGATTTCATTGAAGTTTTAGCATTAAAATCCCCAACTAAAATTAGAAACATCATATTTGAATCATTAGAAACTTTTATATGCAAGAGCCATACTTAGAGTCAAAGATAGAAGGAGTTAAGGCTTGAAAACCTCTTTTGAAATTCCTTAGAAGTGGATTCTTGAATGGAAGAGAATTCTAGGATGACTACCATACCTCACATAGAAGAAACCCCAAAGATTTTAATGAAGAAACGTCCATCAACAGCCCTCCTAGTTCCTTCTTGACTCTTAGCTTCCATGGTGACTTGAGAGAGTCTTTTAAGAGAGAGGGGTTTTGGGTTTTAGGCAATGGAGTCTAAAATTAGGTCAAGGGTTTGGAACTCCTTAATATACCTAAAAAGTCCTAAAAATAACTTCCTAGGTTCATAAAATACTTGGGGTGAATTTACCAAACACCCCAAGTCATTACAGGAAAATAACTTTTGGACAGTCTACAAACGACGGATGAAACAAATGGACCGTCTGTCCATCAACGGTCTGTTGGTGCAGTTTCGTGGGTTGATACTTAGCTTCATTAGAGGCCTGGCAAGCCTAACGTTTAGGTCCAAACTACGGGGCAGGTCAACGATCCGTTGGTTGGACCACTGGCGGTCATTTGCCCTCGTTGGTGGACACTGCCAAGGCAGTCTTTGGTCCTTGTCTTGGGCCCTTCAATAGGGCCCCTTGTTGGTCCAGGGTGGGGTCGTACTTAGATGTTAAACCCCTAAACATATTTTTCTAGGTCTTAGTAACATTCCACTTAAATTTCAAACAAAACGGACACGTAAAACTCACTCCAAAACACTAAGACACACAAGCACTCTCTAAGGCACACTTTGCGAACGTCATGGACGTTCTCGGACGTTTGACCTCCAAACTTAAACATACTTTACACAGTGACTAAGACATAAATATAACTCATTTTAATTAAAAACTAACTCAAGTAACATCACAAAGCTCTAATTCACCTTAGTTCGTTTTAGGGGGTGACACATTTTGTGTAAGTGAGAGGTCTAAGTAAACCTCAATGTAGAAGTTACCAAAAAGTTTTAAATTTTCTGCATTTTTAACTTATGAATGTAATGATGAATGTTAAGAGGATAGTCTTAGTCTTCTTCGAGGACGACGACACCGGTTACGTCTTGGGGGTGCTCCCCGGATGTGACAGACCCAAGACTCTTGTTATTCATTGTGTCATAGATGGTTTGATACGTATGTTAGAAGCTAAATAAAAATATTTCGCATGATGTTTTGAATGAAAAGTTTTAATTTTGCATTACTTTTCATCTATATTCAATGAATGATGTTTAAGGGCTTGTATAAGACCTCCGAGAGGTCAAGTACGCCATGTTGCAATCCGAGAACACCATATCTTCTAGGGTGTACTCTCGGGCTAAACAAACTTGGTATTGGATCATAAGGTTATGAATGGTCTTAGGATGTCTCAAAACCATACATAGTAGATTCTTATTCATCGGTGTGAGTTGTGACACATCTATGAGTAGGAGGCAATGGTATGATTAGGAAACTTTTACTTCTTCATTCTTCAAGATGTGCCATAGATCTATAAGCTCTCTATATGTTATTCCTTATCCGATGGTCTTTAGGATGCAACTATTTGAAGGTTTATCCTACAAGGAGTGAAGGAAAAGTGGGCTTAAATGCCAATTATGGCTACGTTACATGATAGAGTTGAGATTATGGGTGGTTATGTTATTTTTAGTATGAATGGGTTGATGTTTGTATAAGACCATGATGTGTTTTTGTTGTATGTTGATATAATTTGGTGTAATAGAGTGTTTGAGTACTTCCTAGAAGGGGTGAGTGAGTAGACTCCTATAAGGATGGTAGAAGTGTAATTCACCATGGTTTAGGAGTCACCTTGGGTGAAGGACGTGAAACCTTAGTGATGTTTAGAAAGGAGTTAGGACAGGCTTGCTCAAAATGGGGGAATAAGGTTATTATGTATCCTTGATGTGCATAAGATAGGAGTGCTAGAGATTGTCACCATGAGTGGTGTATTTACTATTAGAAGTTTAGTCCTGGTTGCTAGGATCATGTGAGATTACGAATGGTGCTTAGTGAGATTTCCTTAAGGCTACAGTTACAAGAATTGGAAGCAAGCCAGTTGATACTAGTAATGTGGAAAGTGTTCCTCAAGGCAAGAATAGGTTCTATGATCTCCAATCCAAGAATGATCAAGAGTGATATATTCATGTCCCTTTCCGGTATGTGTTTCCTTAATGATTTATGAAAATTTTCAGAATTTCCTATGATTATGAATTGTCTTGTGATTTTGTTGTTTCCTTATGATGATGAATTGATGTTAGAAAGACATGTGTAGCTTATTCTCAAGTGAGGGATAAGTCACCTTTGTATGACGTCTTTATATGGTTATGTTTAGCTTGGAATTGAATAATTTTCCTTGATTTGGGTATGTGCATTTAGGTATAGTACATATATGATCGGTTACTAGTATAAAGTTGGTATGATTAGAAGTGTTTAGTAAGGTGTCATTCGAGGACGAATGTTTCCCAAATGAGGGATATTGTTAGGACCCAAAAATGCAATAGGTCAAAATAGAGCCTAACATGTGTTTCATTAGATTATGAGGTCATAAAAGGACTAAAAATAGTGTTTAGAGGCAGTATATAGAGTTCGTAAGTGTTTGGATGATAAACGTCCAAGAATGTCCAAGACGTTCAAAAGTTAGCCTTGAGAACGTGCTTGCATGCCTTAGTATGTTTAATGAGGTTTTTTTAAGACCCCCAAAATGAGTTAGGGTGCTTAGTGTCTCATATGAGACGATAAGCTTTTTAACATGTTAACTAAGTGTTTTAAAGTATTAATGAGTGAATTAAAATCATTTGGAAGTCAAACGTCAAGGGACGACCAAGACGTTTGACGACTAGTCACCAAGAGGCCATAGATATGTTTATGTGCTTATCTGTGTTTCATTGGCTTATCAATTTGTTATCTGAGTAATAATGACGTTTATAGGAATTACGTTGAGTTTAATGATGTTTGCAGGTCAAACGTCCAATAACGTCCAAGACATTTGAAAGTTAGTCCTTGGGACGTGCATGTATGCCTTTAGTATGCCTTCCATGTATGGATGTGTTTTACGTGTTGGTTTTTGAAGAAAGTGATGTGGAAGGTCCTTGACTTGTTAAGGTATATATTTACGTTGGAAACATCCGGGTACGACACTCCAAGGGCCCTGCAAGAATCCCTCAAGAAGACCCAAAGGTTGTTGACACACTGCCTTGGCAGTGTCAATCGACGAACCCCAATTGATGTCCCGTCCTTCAATCGATGCCCCGTCGATGGGAGGTGTCGCTCAACACTTAGACGTGTGAGTTATCCTCCAAGGAAATAGTTGCAGTCGCAAACGACGGAGCAACAGGACGGCTCGTCGACCAGGCGATGCCCTGACGACTATGCCCGTCGATACAGCCTGCAACTTCACTACTTTCACGCTGCTTAATTAAGGCATGAATTGGAAAATCACCCCACGTGCTAACCATACCCTAGTTGGTTTATTTGGTTATTTTTGGGTGTATTTAAGTGATCAAAAACGTGACAACCCCTTTCCCAATTCAATTCACAAAAATTAGACTTCCCTCCCAAACCAAACTCTCTCTAGAACCTCCATTGAAGGTGATGCTCAAGAATATATTGGAGCTTTGATTTCCATGGGTTATTCACCAAGTTTTAGAGTTCTTCTTCTACATTAAGGTATGGTGATCCTTCATCTCTAGTTAATCTTCCATCCAGAGAGTTCCCTTCAAAGTTTTCAAAGAAGTTTCATGATCAAATAGTGTATTCTTCAATCTAGCCATGGGTTCTTTCTCAAAACGTTTTCAATGACTTTCTCACGATGAACTTATGATAATGTATTGATTTTGATGTGGATTTTGATCCAATTGCACGATGAAACCATGCTCCCTTCAAACTATCATTTTAGCCTAAGTATGGTCTTTGCAATCTTGAATTTATGTTGATCGAATTACGATTCTAGCATGTTGAATTGCTTATACCTACTGACTACATAGTAATGTGATGATGAATTATGTCATATTGGATTAATGTGGATTGATGCTTGAAGACTTGATCTCTAATTCCTATCTTTTGTTACTATATGGCATTCACTGTAAAATTGACTCTAGAATGCATGAATGTGGGATTCGTTTGTGTAGGGATAGTTGTATCTACTGCCTTACTTGTATGTTATTGATTAATTGTGGGTATGAATCCTTAATGATCAAAACAAAGGAGTGTTGGTAAGGATTGATTTACATTCTCTTAGCCTATAGATTTACAATGCTATGTACATGATGTGATCTAAGTTCTAGGGTAGGTGAAGCATGACTTAGACTTGGCTATTATATCTTTAGATAATTTTCTAGATTTTTATTGTTGACATATTATGAATGTTGGTCATGATGATCAACGTAAGGAATACTAGTAAGTGATATATGTCTCTCTACTCTCTAGTGTATTGTTGATGTAGTGTACTTGTTAGTAGCATGATCTTCTAGTGGCTTATGCATGGTTTGTTTTATGATTACAGTACATTTAGCTACTGCCCTACATATGAATTATTGATGAAAAAGGTGTATTGATCAATGATGATCAAAGGTTGATGAATTGGTAAGACTGGCTCTTCCTCTCTACTTTCTTATAGTATTGGTAGTTCATGAAGCCTTGTATGGCATTGTGTGTTATGGTCCATTTATGGTGGCGGTGTTTACTTTATTGCCAATATATATATATGATGTGATCATGGCCTTGAAGGCAATTATACTATGAACTTGTGTTGGTGATGATCACCTTATGTGAAACCTATGCTAGTTTTCTATTATAGCTATGATCTAGGTTTTATTGCTAATCTTAGGAGAATATGACTGACTATGTTAGCGTTATGTATATGTTCTGCCTATGATGAGGTCTTATAATATTATATGCGAAGTAAAGTTAATATAGGTGCATATGGACTGGAGCTTACTGTAAGGATGTTGTAAGTCTTGAATAAATGAGTCTGATGTTATGATATCCATTCTATAATGTTATGTGATGTATCATCCACTAGGACTACTTGATAGGTGTACTAGTATGGGCAAGGGTATGGGACCTTATCTATGCATTGCACATGTGTATCTTGATAGGATAGTTCCTAGCTTTAGTCTTCTAAGTCCATGAATATGAATGCATGAATATGTTATGAACATGTCTTCTATGCTATAATGTGAAATATATGGTATGATGATGTATGATTATACCTAGTGTCTAAATGTGTTTATATGAAAGGATTGATCATATAGTTATACTTGTACACTTATGTATGAATTAAATGAAGTATGAATATATGTGACTATAATGTGTTATGCGAAAGGTTTACTCACTTGTATATACACACACACATGTATGATGATCTAGTCAATAGAAGGGCACTTGAAAGGTGTTCTCAAGAGTACCCTAAACTAGATAGTGATTTACATATGCTATGTCCATGTGAAAGGGTTTCTCAGATGACTTAGTTTGATGAACTCTCATTTATAACCTATGAGCTAAGCATATGAGGAGCCAATCTCCTAAGGCCTATGTTCAATAAATTAATGTAATAAAGGGTTTTCAATAAAGGGAACTTAGCTTAGCACCAAGTGAACTTTACAATGATAGGTTAAGGATTCCCTTGGAGGAAAATTCACCATCGGTTTCTCATAGGGTGTCGACCTCCCTTGGGGGAACATTCACCTATGATTCCACATGAGGTGTTGACTTTCCTTGAGGAAGATTAACCCATGGTTTCTCATGAGATGACGCTCCGATGCTAATGAACATGTAGAGGGTTATGTATATCTCCAAGTTCCATAACTATTCTTGCCACATAGGATCTAGCAAGTGAATTCACTTAGTATGCTAGCATATGTTAATGTTCTACCTTGGCTATGTAAGAACACCATCCATTAGTCTAAGTCTCTACAACACCAAATTCCATGTTTAGCACTCATGGTCTTATTTTCACTTAAGCCTATAGTTTCCCTAATGTAAAATGGACAATGGAATTAAAGTAAGGTAAAGGGACCCTAACATAGGATAATCGAAGGAAAGGTACTTAGGATAGGTGGAAGTAATGAACCTACCTATGCATTGCACAAGTGTCTCTCTAAGGTAGTCCTATGAAGGTGGTCTAATGTATGTGCATATGTTTATGGTTCTCTTGCATGACAATGTGTTAGTGTCTACATGATGTGATGATATGCATGATATGAAGTTCTAATATGACTATGTGACAAAAGTTCCTACTTGAAGTGTATGTAGTTGACTATAGTATTCTATTTGGTACATGAAGTATATGTTAAGGCTTGTGGTCTTATGATAGATTTACTAAATTGGTGTGAGGTTATAGGGCTTCACATGTACATTGCACTAGTCGACATAGAATAGGATTGTGAGTAAGGTCTTGTAATGTTTTATGTGAATGAAGTTAGCGTATGTGCAAGTAAACTATGGTTCACTGTAATGTCCTTATGGTCTTGACTTAAAAGTGTATGATGTACTATACTTCTATGATGACATGTTTTGGCTTATGTAGGTTGTATGTATGACTTCCTTGTGACCTTAAGATGATTCATTTCACCAAGTATCACTAGAGGGTTACTTGGGGAAATAAGGAATTAGGAAGAAAAGGATTCATTGTAAAATGAATGTACTTTACTGTAAAGGGAAAATCAAGTTACTGTAAAATGATTCAAAAATGCTTTAAATGCAAGGTGTTATTTTATATGATGTATGATCATTGAATATGCCTAATTGAAGTATGTGAACTGTATAAATTCTATTCCATCAAGGTTTTATGAGATTTTCACAAAAAGGCATGATGCGTGATTTCAAGTAAAATGTCCCTTTTAAATGCATGGTTGCCATACTTTGTGTATTCTTCTATTAATTCCGTTCTTCTCTACTTTTTACACAAACTGTAGGTTATGTATGCTTAAAGGATGTCTCTAAGTCAAGATATTTCAATTCAACATCATACCACCCTATCAATCCTAATACAAGACATACTCCAACACAACATCATGACTTAATCACAATTAAGCATAATTTGAAGTTAAGAATAGGGTTCATAAGACTTACCAAGTCTCCTTCTTAAATAATCATCTAGGTCTTACCATCAACGCTTACTTCAACCCAATTAGGTCATAACATCATCATAATTCAATGACCGACATGATAACAAGGCTAGATGAATCACTACATCACAATTCAATACTAAAACAAAGATTAAGACAAGATACATAGGTCAATTCATCATAACCTAGATCACATATTAACAACTAGCATTAAAGACTACCATTCACCCAAATTCATTCATGATTAGCATAAAAACATTATGTAGTAGTAATTCAATCAATAACCAAGTCAATTGAACCAATATAACCTAATTCATATTAAGATCATAACCTAGGGTTAAAGGGTGAAGGTCATCTTCTACAAAATAGACCAAACCATCAACATATATCATAATTAAGTTATAATACATGTTAATCTATTCAATATATCCATAATAAATCATAAACAAATCAATTCATAACATTAATTTCAAGATTGGATGAAACCCACTTGAAAACTCAACTTTTGAAAATACTTTGAAGGAACCCTTTGAGGAAAGAGGTCTCAAAGGTGAATTAGATCCCATACCTTAATGTTTTATGAAGATTTGATGGTGAAATATTCCCATTATATCCCCTAAAACCCTTCCCTAGCTTGGTCTTCAATGGAGTTCTTCACTAGAGAGAGAGAGAGAAGAGAGAAGGAAGAGAATTTTGTTTTGTGAGTTGTGAGAGTTCGTATTAGTCTTAAATAGGTTAGGACTTTATATAGGGTTTTAATCAACCTAATTAACCATACCCTTTCCCCTAATTAAACTCCTAACTAATCCAAATAATTAAACGATTCATATGAAAACGTGCAGCAATTTTCCAGTGTCACAGACGACACCACGATCGATGGATCGTAGGTCTGACGATGGACGTGCCCTCCTCCGTGGTGCACACTCGTAGTTTTGGTCAGAGACTGTGAAGGTGAGGACCCCCAACAAATTGGCTAAGTTTTTGTCGATGGTTGTCATCGACACCCCGTCGATCCACACACGTTCCGTCTATGCCTTCTCGTGGGTGCACACTGCCCATGCAGTATTTGACTCCACGTGCAAGGGTCCTCCTCAAAGGCCCTTGGTTGGTCCTTGGGGAGTCGTACCCAGATATTTTGACCATAAATCATCTTAAACATATGTTAGAAATCCTTTTACCGAATTTCATGAATTTACGACTACTAAAAGCTAGTCAAATAGGCTAAGACACGCTAGTACCTCCTTGAACTAATTTTTGGACGTCATGGACGTTTTGGTTTCTAAACTTCCTAAATGACCTATATTCATTAAAATGTCTCTTAAAACAGTAACTAGGAGTCTTGCTTAAAGTATGAATTGCATGTTCTCCATATGTTATGCATGTTATGATTGACCCTATGTTAAGAATGTTTTGAGGATTCTAAAGTACTTGGAAAAAAAAGATTTTTGATCAAATCCATGTTTTTTTCATGTTTAGTGTGCATCTTGATATGCTAGTTATGCATCTATCTAACTTTATGAGATAAGATAAGAAGCATGTTTGAAGTCACTTTTGATGTGTAAGTTTAGACTTGTAATGTGAAATTCAGCCTCTTGAAAATGAAAAATGTTGAGTCTCTAGAAAATTATGTGACTTCTATGGTTTGGAAAGAATGATTGTTGGTTGAATCTTTAAAAGTGAAGACATATTTAGCTAATGTCCTTGTGTGTGCCTATAAATTGTGTTAATAACCAAATTAATGTACGTTTATGAAGGCTAGTGATATGCGAGAAATTGAAATGTTGTGAAATGACTTCCTATTATTGTTATGTGTGTGGTGTGAATTACAATTTTTGACTTCACTAGGAAGAAAGTTTTAGCATGCCATGATTAAAAATTGAGAAAATTCTCATGTTACAGTAAAGTTGACCTTTGTGCATTTGTTTGGGTATGAACTCATGAGACATGTAAGTGTGTTTAGGAGGACATTCCTCCCTAAAACATAACTAAGCATGGTAAGGTTTAGTATGGTCCCATGGAATTATGCCTAACTAATAAGAATCCATTGTCAACCTGTCTAGGTCAAGTCTATGTGCATTGAAGTATGAGTGCCTAATTATTTCTTGAGTGTTGTTGAATCTGCCTAAGTGTGAATTAAAGATGGTTGCATGATGAGATCTTAATGAATCAAAATTAAAAGACCATGTTATGATTAGGAGAAGGATGTTCCTCCATTGAACATGAGAAGAGCCTATGCGTATGATGCATTAGAAAGTAAGTGAATAAAGGTTTTGTTTGCTTGTGCTGCATTGAGTGATAAATGGTTTGAAGTTTGTGTTCTTTGTAAGTCTGGTGCATTGACTTATATGTGATGATGTTATGAGTATTGTGAGCTTCTCTATGATTCATTAAAGTCCTTGTTGTGATTAAAGTGCTACAAGTGTCATTCGAGGACGAATGTTCCCACATGGGGGATATTGTAAGACCCCCAAAATGAGTTAGGGTGTCTAGAGCCTCACATGTTCCTATAATCTTGTTAACATGTTAAATAAGTGTTTTAAAGTATGCATGTATGACTTGAAGTCATTTGGAAGTCAAAGGTCAAGGGACAACCAAGATGTTTGACGACTAGTCACTAAGAGACCTTAGATATTCTGATGTTTCTTATATGTGTATCATTGGCTTATGAAGTCCTTATATGAGTAATAATGATTTCTATAAGCAGTATGTTGAGTTTCATGAAGTTTGGAGGTCAAACGTCCAAGAACGTCCAAGACGTTCGAAAGTTAGCCCTTGAGACGTGCTTGTATGTCTTGAGTGTTCCTTGCATGTTTGGATGTGTTTTACGTGTTCGTTTTGGTTTAAACATATGTGGATGGTCCTTGAATTGTTAAGGTATATATTTATTTTAGAAACGTCCAGGTACGATTCCCCAAGGGCCTCGCAAGAAGCCCTTAAGGAGGAGCCAAAGGCTGTTGAGACACTGCCTAATCGACGAACTCCAACTGATGCCCCGTCCTTCAATCAAAGCCTCGTCGATGGGAGGCTTCGCTCAACACTTAGAAGTGTGAGTTAGAATCCAAGAAAGCAGTTACAGTTGCAAATGACGAAGCAACAGGACAACACGTCAAACAGACGATGCCTCATTTATTGTGCCCGTCGATGCAGCGTGCAACTTCACTACTTGCACGCTACTTCATTAAGGCGTTAATTGGAAAATCATCCCACGTGCTAACCTGACCCTAGTTGGTTTATTTTTTTATTTTTGGGAGTATTTAAGTGATCAAAAATGTGACAACCCCTTTCCCAATTCAATTCACAAAAATTAGACTTCCCTCCCAAACCAAACTCTCTCTAGAACCTCAATTAAAGGTGAAGTTCAAGAACCACTTGGAGCTTGGATTTCCATGGGTTCTTCAACAATATTTAGAGGTCTTCTTCTACATTAAGGTATGTTGATCCTTAATCTCTAGTTGATCATCTATCCAGAGAGTTCATTTCAAAGTGTTCAAAGAAGTTTCATGATCAAATTGTGTATTCTTCAATCTAGCCATGGATTCTTTCTCAAAATGTTCAATGACTTTCTCACGATGAATTGATGATAATGTATTGATTTTAATTTTGATTTTGGTACAATTGCATGACGAACCCATGTTCCCTTCAAACTATCGTTTAGCCTGAATATGGGCTTTGTAATCTCAATTGATGTTGATCGAATTATGATTTTAGCATGTTGAATTGCTTATACCTACTGACTACATAGTAATGTGATGATAAATTATGTGATATTGGATTAATGTGGATTGATGCTTGAAGACTTTATCTCTAATTCCTATCTTTTGTTACTATATGGCATTCACTGTAAAATTGACTCTAGAATGCATAAATGTGGGATTCGTTTGTGTAGGGATAGTTGTATCTACTACCTCACTTGTATGTTATTGATTAATTGTGGGTATGAATCCTTAATTATCAAAACAAAGGAGTGTTGGTGAGAATTGATTTACATTATCTTAGCCTATAGATTTACAATTCTATGTACATGATGTGATCTAAGTTTTACGGTAGGTGAAGCATGACTTAGACTTGGTTATTATGTCTTTATATACTGCCCTAGATTTTTATTGTTGACATAATATGAATATTGATCATGATGATCAACACAAGGAATACTAGTAAGAGATCTATGTCTCTCTACTCTCTAGTGTATTGTTGATGTAGTGTACTTGTTAGTAGCATGATCTTGTAGTGGCTTATGCATGGTTTATTTTATGATTAAAGTACATTTAGCTACTGCCCTATATATGAACTGTTGATGAAAAAGGTGTATTGATCAATGATGATCAAAGGTTGATGAATTGGTAAGAATGGATCTTCCTCTCTAGTTTCTTATTGTATTGGTAGTTGATGAAGCCTTCTATGGCTTTGTGTGTTATGGTTCATTTATGGTGCCGGTGTTTACTTTATTGCCAATATATATATGTGATGTTATCATGGCCTTGAAGTAAATTATACTATGAACGTGTGTTGGTGATGATCACCCTATGTGAAGCCTATGCCGATATCCTATTCTAGCTATGATCTAGGTTGTATTGCTAATCTTAGGATTATATGAATGGCTATGTTAGAGTTATGTATTTGTGCTGCCTATAATGAGGTCTTATAATGTTATATGTGAAGTAAAGTTAATATAGGTGCATATGGACTAGAGCTATGATATGATATCCATTCTATGATGTTATGTGATGTATTATTCACTAGGATGACTTGATAGGTGTACTAGTATGGGAAAGGGTATGGGACCTTGTCTATGCATTGCACATGTGTACCTCGATACGATAGTTCCTATGTTTTCTCTTCTAAGTACATGAATATGAATGCATGAGCATATTATGATCATGTCTTCTATGCTATAATGTGAAGTATATGGTTTGATGATGTATGATTATACCTAGTGTCTAAATGTGTTTATATGAAAGGATTGCTCATATAGTTATACTTTTACACTTATGTATGAATGAAATGAAGTATGAATATGTGTGACTATAATGTGTTATGTAAAAGGTTTACTCACATGTATATACACACACATGGATGATGATCTAGTCAATAGAGGGGAACTTGAAAGGTGTTCTCAAGAGTACCCTAAACTAGATGGTGTTTTAAACATGCTATGTCCTTGTGGAAGGGTTTATCACATGTCTTAGGTTGATGAACTCTCATCTATGACCTATGAGCTAAGCATATGAAGAGTCAATCTCCCAAGGCCTGTGTTTTATAAAGTAATGTAATAAAGGATTTTCAATAAAGGGAACTTCTCTTAGCACCGAGTGAACTTGACAATGAGAGGTGTTGGATTACCTTGGAGGAAATTTCACTATAGGTTTATAATAAGGTGTCGACTTCCCTTGGAGGAACATTAACCTATGGTTCTACATGAGGTGTTGACTATCCTTGAGGAAGATTCACCCATGGTTTTTCATGAGATGACGCTCCGATGCTAATGATCATGTAGAGGGTTATGTATATCTAAGTTCCATAACTATGCTTGACACATAGGATCTAGCAAGTGAATTCACTTAGTATGCTACCATGTGTTAATGTTCTACCTTGTCTAGGTAAGAACACCTTCTATATGTGTAAGGCTCTACAATACCAAATTTCATGTTTAGCACCCATGGTCTTAGTGTCGGTTAAGGCTATAGTTTACCTAATGTAAAATGGAAAATGGATTTAAAGTAAAGTAAAGGGACCCTAACACAGGATAACCTAAGGAAAGGTACTTAGGATAGGTGGAACTAATGAACCTACCTATGCATTGCACAAGTAGCTCTCTAAGGGAGTCATAGGAAGGTGGTCTAATGTATGTACGTATGTTTATGGTTATCTTGCATGATATTGTGTTAGTGTCTACATGATGTGATGATATTCATGATATGAAGTTCTAATATGACTATGTGACTAAGGTCCTAGTTGAAGTGTATGTAGTTTACTATAGTATTATGTTTGGTACGTGAAGTATATATTAAGGCTTGTGGTCTTATGATAGGTTTACTAAGTAGGTGTGAGGTTATGGGACTTCACATGTACATTGCACTAGTAGACTTATAATAGGATTGTCTGTAAGGTCTTGTAATGTTCTATGTGAAGGAAGTTAGCATATGTGCAAGTAAACTATGGTTCACTGTCATGTCCTTATGGTCTTGACTTAAAAGTGTCTATGATGTACTATACTTCAATGATGATATGTGTTGGCTTATGTAGGTTGTATGTATGACTTCCTTGTGAACGTAAGGTGATGCATTGCACCAAGTATCACTAGAGGGTTACTTGGGGAAATAAGGTATTAGGAAGAAAAGGATTCACTGTAAAATGAATGTAGTTCAATGTAAAGGGAAAATCAAGTTACTGTAAAATGATTCAAAAATGCTTTAAATGCAAGTTGTGATTTTATATGATGCATGATCATTGAATATGCCTATATGAAGTATGTGAATTGTTTAAATGGTATTGTGTAAAGGTTTTATGAGATTTTCATAAAAAGGCAAGATGTGTGATTTCAAGTAAAATATCCCTTTTAAATGCATGTTTTTGCATGGTTGCCATACTTTGTGCATTCTTCTACTTACTCCATTCTTCTCTACTTTTTACACATAGTGTAGGTTATGGATGCTTAAAGGATGTCTCTAAGGAGAGGAGCTTGATATGTGTTTCCCAAGCTCAAGGAAAGGAATCCTTAAGTCCAAGGATGTCCTAATTGTCTGGCTTACTGTAAAGTCAATTTAAAATTGCACTTATGTATTATGTTATAAGGGTCGTGTCCCTATTATACTCTAATGATGTTGAGTCTAGGATAGTAAAAGTTACTAGGAGGCTTAACTATGTATTATTATATTTCTTATATAAATGAAGTGATGTTTCTAGCATATGATGTTCTATGAAAGTTTTAACTTTTCTGCTAATTTACCTATGAAAATGCGATGAATGATGACTATGGGCTTGTATAAGACCTCCGAGAGGTCAAATACGCCATGTTACTTCTAGGGGGTGCTCCACGGTTGTGACAGTTTTAAGTAGTGTTTGAAGCTAAATATATGGGAAGGGTTCCTAACATGTATATGGACATGTTTAGTGTCTAAATGTTCGGATACGACCCCCAAAGAACAGTCCTCAAAACTGTCAAATTGGGTGAACTACGATTGCTTTCTACGTTCTGTTGATCAATCCACACCCCGTAGGTCATGGGAGTTTATGGGTACTTAGTCTAGGGAGGTTTTTCGTCAATTATGATCTCCAGATCCAATAAACGGAGGCACATAACGGCCCGTAGGCCCATCCATGATTCGTGGATGGGATATTGCAGGTGCTGCCAGCTTGTGGAGTCTTAGTTTTCAGTTGGTGTTTTGGAGTTTAGTTGGTGTATTGATTAAGTTATTATGGGGATTTTTATTTATTTAATTAATACACCTTTTAACATAAAACTACCCTAAGTTGAAAAATGAAATCGTTTGAGAACAAGACCCCGAAAATAGTCCCCCTATGTCCTAAACTTTGTGGTAATCTACGGAGTCAAACGATACCCCGTAGATCAAACCACGGTCCGTGAATGGACCTCGTGGGTCCATAATTAGAATATTAAGGTATCTGAAAAAATTAGAGTTTCAAAATCAATCCACGAGACCAAACCACGGACAGTAGATCAATCTACTGTCCGTAGATGGCCAAACCGTAGGTTCTGCCAGATTTCTATATTTTAGTTTTAAGTTAGGAGTTAGTGGTTGGGTTAGTGGTTAATTAGGGGTTAATGTGGGTTGGTTGGTAGTTTATTTATACACCTATACAATCCTAAATAAACCCTAAACTGACCATTATAACTAATTCATCTAAAGACCCCAAACTCTCTCCAAAAATCATCTATCTAGAATAGAAGAAGAAGAAGACAAGAAGGGAGGAAGCAACCTATGTCGAATTCTCCATGGAATCAAGCTTGGTTTAAGGATCTAATCTAAGGTATGTGAAGCTTATTCATTCATGGATTATTCCATACATTAAGCCCCCTAGTTTCCCTTCAATTGTGAATCCAAAGAACTCAAATCTAGAGAGGGTTGTGATTGCATTGTGGGTAAGTCTTGATTGTGATCCCAATCTAGTGGGTAGCATTAAATGATTTTTATATGATGATTATGCACTGTTTTCATGATGATTTCATAGTGAGTTGTGATAATTGAAATTGAAGGTAATCATGGTGATCTTAGGCTATTAGAGGCTAGATGAATGTTTTGTGATGATCTTCTTAACTTTATTGTATTTATATACTATTTGATCATGATTGAATCACGTAAATAAGAATTGAAATAGGATTAAATTGATCTAGGTTCGTCTTGACTTGTTAAGATGAAATTAAACCTAGGTGATCATGCATGCCAAGAATTATCTTCTAATGATCTAATTGAATAGATTAACATGTAATTGAGTACGAATCATGAGGGAATAAATGTAGTAATCGTTTGTAGGGCTTATGGGCATTGTTGTTAGGGATTTGGGGGTAAAGTATTGATGAGGATGACTGCGATGATGCTTCCTTTCTCTTCTACACCTATCCATGAACATGATTAGGAGAAGCAAGTTCCCACAATAGATAAACCCTAGGTTGACTTAAGAACCTAAAATGAATCAATATATGGTAGACTATGATTAGCTTGACAATGAGTGGTATAGTCTCTTCTTGTGAAGTAGACTTGGTGAGACAACACCAAGGGCATGATAGCTTGAGTGAAACACTCATGATAGTTTGAGATCGAAGGTCTCAAGGGTATATTGGGATTGTAAATCTCAAGGAGGATTGAGTTTAAATATTCATGGTACCTTGAGGTGATAAATTTCATGGTAGCTTGAGAATGGTGGCTCTCATGTTAGCTTGGGATGGAGGAAGAAAGCTCTCCCTTGATTAGCTTCATCTTGTGTTTTAAGGATACTTGATCATGTTATCTTGACTTCGTTGGGCCAAAACCATTTCATGATATCTTTAGGGGAAAGACCTATACCCTCCTACTGTTATCTTGACATACATGCAAGGTGAATTTCATGATATAGAATGAGATTAGCTTCTCATGGTAGCTTAAGGTTTAGGATTTATTCTCCCCTATGATAAGCTTGCATGGTTGTTAGGATGGTTGTATCCTTCCTTTAGTTAGCTTGGTTAGTATGTTGATATGCTTTCCATGATAGTAGGTCTATGATGATAGTATGTTGAGCATAATAGACAAGGTTGCAAGACAATTAGCTTGTCTTTGGTTGGTCTAGAGGAGTACTTAGTATGGATGGTAGTATAGGATTCCATCTATTCATTGCCCAAGTATGACTTGAATCTACCTATGACTTGGCTCCTACATGATGTATGTTTATATTGGATAGTTATTCGGGTTGCATTCCTTGACATGATTGACTTTAGATGATAGTCTCTAGTAAATATGAAGTAGATATATTATATGACTCCTAAGATGACATGAACAAGTTAGGGTGATTTTAAGATATGCTTATTGTGTGAGGTATTATGGAATGTTTCACTTGCATTGTACAAGTATGTTTTGAAGCTTCCTATAAGCATAGTGCTCATATGTTATGATGAACTTAGGTCTTAATTATGAAAGTGAACTATGATCAAGTATGACCATAGATAGTTACTTAGCGTTGGTAGTAGCATGGGATGCTACCTTATCATTGCACAAGGATACTTGGAGGTGGCTTGTGAGATAGTTGATAATAGTAAGAAAGACAATGAGCTAAGAAATATCTCTTATATGCTTTATGATGCTTTATTATGCTTATGTTATGTATGATATGCTTATGTGTTTATCTCTTATGATTATTGTCACATCCGGGGAGCACCCCCTAGGCGTAACCGACGTCGGCGTCGTTCTCGAAAAGGACTAAGACTAGCCTCTTAACTTATATAATTACATTCATAGGTTAAAACTTCGGAAAATTTAAAACATTTCTTCTATCAATCATGAGGTTTACATAGACCTCTCACATACACATAATATATATTCATATCAAGTATACATAGACCCTTCGTATAAGAAGATTACATAGTCTTCTACTTTTAATGCGTGCACACACACACACATATATATATAAGATTTAACATTGTCTTAAAATGGATGTTTCATCTCATATCCATCTAAACAAGAGTATAACAATTGGGCATAGTCGATACATCAATACAATAAAATCCACATATAGGCTATACAATCTTTAGTACTCAAATAAAAAGAAATGAACAAAGTGTGTATAAGACTAATCAATATCCAATTCTAGAAAGTGGCATTGTCCTCGAAGTGGTGAGGACCTACCCAACTTGAAGAATGAGAATCCAAATTTTCCTTCAAAAGTCGTCACAAGCCCTTCAACGACCGAAACCTAAAATGTTGGGGGAAAAGGGAGAAAAAGGGGTTAGCACATCACTTGTACTAGGAATGAGACCTTATGTACACACACCATAAAATCATGCTAAAAGGGACATTTCATTAAAGCATGCCATTTACGTTGACAAGCCTTATGCACATTCAAGAATCAATACAAGTCAATCATACATATTCATCAAGTCAAACCATGAAAATCACAAGACAACCATGCTAAGTCTAGTCAAGTAAACATGCATATCAAAATAATTAAGCACATAATCAATGACAACTCTATCATCAAATTACAATATCAACAAGCATAGATAAGAGTTCATAACATCATAAACAAAGCAATACCATCACTCATTAATCCTCATTAAGTCCATTAGTGCAATGACTAAGCAAAGCCCCATAACCTTACTTAATGAAGTAAACCCAACAAGAACCATAACCAATGTCCAACTTCACATAACATATCATTAAGAGTACATAACATCATACTTTAGCAGTAGAGACCCAACACATGTTCATAAGTGAAACCAACATCATGTAGTGTTATTAACATGTAAGATCCTCATATACATATCATTTACATTTATTAGCATATACATGCATAGGAACATCCTCCTAAGACTTCCCTCATGGCTAACTAGTGCAATGTATTGGTAGAGTCCCATACCCCTACCAAAACTAAGTTAAACTACTTAGGTCATCCTAGTTAGAGTTCACTTCATTTCTTCATTTTACATTTTGGGAACATCTTTCCTTAACCGACATAGACCACATGAGCTAATGTGGAATCCGTGTCATGGAACCCTACACTGAAAGAAGGAGGACTACTTTCCAAGGTAGTACAAAACCATGAACATAGTGTCTATGTGGATCCATTTGCTAGTATTCCTATGGGGGCAACATAGTTCAAGAACTAGGAGATGTAGTTGGGACCATCTTTATGCTACATGCATTATAGTCTCCAATATCATGAGTACATTAGTGATATTACCTTCCCTATGTGGGAAGGGACACTCCTTAAGCTAGTTCACTCGGTGCTAAGCTAGAGTCTCTTTGAAATGTCTTTGATGCCTTTATTAATCATCATAACTTAATGTATTTCATAGGTGTAAGACCCCCCCCCCCCAAGATGATTTAGGGTATATAGATACTAACATAATTGTCGTATGTTTATAAGGTCCTAAAATGGCTCATAATATGGTTTGGAGGCAGTGTGTAAAGTTTGAGGTGATTTGGAAGTCAAACGTCAATGGACGACCAAGTCGTTCGACGATTAGTCACCTATGTTCCTCATGTGTCTATGCATTATTATAGGTGTATTTAATGATCTTATGAAGTCTTAAAATGATTTATAATGATGGTTTTAGGTAGTATATGTAGTTTCGTGAAGTTTGGATGTCAAATATCCAAGAATGTCCAAGATGTTTGAAAGTTAACCCTTGAGACGTTCATGTGTGTCTTGATAGGGGCTTGCATGTTTGGATGAGTTACGAGTGTTTGTTTTGGGTGAAACATATGTGGAAGGTATAGAACTTGTTAAGTTTGTATTTTCATGGGAAATTTCCAGGTACGACTTCTAAAGGGCCCTGCAAAATGGCCCAAAGAAGGACCCAAGGCTGGTCGAGACACTACCTTGGCAGTGTCAATCGACTGAACCAAATTATGGACAGTTGGTTGACCAACATCCCGTTGGTTAGGTCTAGTCGATGGAAACTTATACTGGGAAGGTCTAAACCAAAAAATAGGCCAAGATCCAATCGACGGAAGACAAAGGACAGCCAGTCAATTGACCAACGGACAGTCGATGGTGATTCGTCGATGGTGGCCTGCAACACTCCCATGCGACTGTTTTATTTAAAGGAATGAATGGGAAATTAACCCCACGTCCTAATCTGACTCTAATAGGTTTATTTAGCTATCTTTGGGTGTATATAACTCATCTAGAATGTGAACATCTCATTCCCAATTCCCTATACACGAATTAAACCTTTCCTTCCAAAAATATCCTCCCCAGAAACCACCATTGTTGTTGAAGCTCAAGAACAGCTTGGAGCATGGATTTCCAGGGATGATTCACCATGTTTTAGATATTTTCAACTAGTAAAAGGTCTGGTGATCCTTCATCTCCAATTAAACTCTCACTTCGAGAGTTCTTCTCAAAGTTTTCAAAGAAGTTTTCATGATCTAATCTCTTGTTCTTCAATCTAGCCATGGGTTCTTTCTAAAAAATGTTTTAAATGATTAAATAATGATTAATTGATATTAATGTATTGGTTTGAACGTGATTTTAATCCAATTGAATGATGAATCCATGTTTCTTCCCTAAATCAATTTAGTCCTTGCATGGGCTTTGTGATCATGGCTTGTTAATGGTTGAATTGCGATTCTCTTACGTTGAATTGCTTATACCTACTTTTATTTGGATTAATTGATTATGAATTGATGATGAAGGATACATGTGGATCAATGTATCAAGGTTTGAACATGCCTAGTCTAGTTATCAATGTGATCACTGTAACGTGGGTACTTAATTGATTAAAAGTGGATTTCGAGTATATTGAGAGTTTTGTAGAAACTTACTAAGGTTAATATTATGATTGAATTATAAGTATAAATAGTGTATGATCAAGTTGAAGAAGGATTGATATGAGTTGATCTAAGTTCTTCTAATCTAGCGATTGATAATACTATGTATGTGATGTGATCTCTATGTTTGGTTAGATGAAGCACGATTTCTTTGGAGTAATGATCTAATTAGCTACTGCCTAACATACAAATTAAGGTGAAAATATGATTGATGATCAATACCTTAGGGAATTATTGGTATTGCCTATTTCCTCTACTCTCTCTCTCGAATAGATAGTCTAGTGCCTATGTTGGTATCTTAATCTTGTAGGATTCTAAGCATGATTTTGTTATGTTAATTGTATGATTAGTTACTTCACTAGATTTATATTATTGATGAGATATGATCTATAATCTATGTAAGTTAAATTAGTTAATGGTATATGTCCTTCTACCTTCTAGCATGTTAATGATGTGTGGTACTAGTTTGTAGCATAGCCTTGTAGTAGCTTATGCCTGACTTCGTATATGATTATTATATTTTAGATACTACCTATACTTGAATTGTTGATGAAATAATAGAAATGGTCAATGATGACCAAAGGCTAAAGTATTGGTAAGGTTTTCTCCACTCTTCTACTTTTCTATATTATTATAGTTCATAAATCCTTGTATGGCATTGTGTGGCATGGTCCACTTATGGTGGTGGTGTTTACTTTATTGTCATTATATATGTGTTGACCATTTCCTTTGAAGGCAAATTAATGAATGTATGAATGAGTGGTTAGGATGATCACCTTATGTGTAACTTGTGTCTAGTCTTCTATTATAGTTGTGAATCTAGGTTACGTTACTATTAAATGGTTATGTTAAGATCATGTGTAGGTTCTTCAATTAATGAAGTGTTAAGGATTGATGATCCCTACCCATGTACCCCAAGGTGAATATGTGAATAGCAAATGTTAGGAGTCTTAAAGTGTAATATGAAGTTGACTTGTGTCCTATGCTATTGTGTGTTGTGTGGTTATGCTTGAATGTGTATTGTGGTCCTAAGAAAGTGGCTGCCTCAATATGTTATTGATAGCTATTATGTGATCATATTGACCAATGTACACACACCCTCACTCTACACTCATGCTTACAAGAAGTATAGGTCATTCTGTCTAAATGAGCGGTAGTTTTCATATTCACTAATGTCTACTATTACGCATGCTAAGCTTGAGTCCTTGAAAGTGTGTTATGAGCATGTCTTATATGATATAATGTGAAGTATGTGGTATGATGAAGTATGATTATACCTAGTGTCTAATTGTTTTTCTATGAAAGCATGGTTCATATAGTTACACTTGTACAATTATGCATGAATAAGATTATGTATGTCCATGTGTGGCAATTATGTGTTATGTTGAAGGTTTGCTCACATATAAGTATTCACACACACATGTATGAATACCTAGTCAAGAGAGGTGCCTTGAAAGGTGCATTCATGTGTACCCTAAACTAGATTGTTCTTTACATATGCTATGTTCATGTGAAGGGATTCCTCACATGATTTCGGTTGATGAACTTTCATCTATGACCTATAAGCTAAGCATATGAAAGGACGACTATCCTAAACTATGTTTTATAAATAAATGATAATAAAGGTTTTTTCAATAAAGGAAACTTATCTTAGCACCGAGTGAACTTGTATATGAGTGTGTGTCCCTTTCCAATGTGGAAAGGCAGGTCTACTATAAATCTGATGAGGTGGATAACTAAAATGCCTCAATTGGTATAAAGAGGGTTTCCATAAGTGAATAACTATAATTCCCCATTAGGCATAAAGAGGGTTTTGACATGTACCTCCATGTTCCATAACTATGCTTGCCACATAGGATTCTAGCTAGTGATATCACCTAATATGCTAGCATGATATTGTCTTACCTTGTCAAGTAAGATGCCTTCTTTTTGGTGTGAGAGAATGACACCAAATTCCATGTTTAGCACCCATGGTCTTAGTGTCGGTTAAGGCTATAGTTTCCCTAAAGTAAAATGGACATTAGAAGTAAAGTAAGGACCCTAACTAGGATAACCTAAGGGTAGGTGCTTAGTGTAGGTGGGGGTATGGGACTTCACCTATACATTGCACAATTGACTCTTGAGGGAAAGCCTAGGAAGGTGTTCTAATGCATGTAAGGGTCCTCCTCAAGGGACCTTGGTTGGTATTTGGGGAGTCTCACCTGGACTTTTAGACTATAAACTAACTCTAATACGTGTTAGACACCTCACCAACAAATTTCATCATTTTTCGACTCTTAAAACTTAGTCAAATAGGCTAAGGCACACTAGCACCCTTGAACTAGTTTTCGGACGTCATGGACATTCCTTGACGTTTCGATTGTAAAACATCCTAAATGACTTATATACATTATTATTGACTTAAAAAAATTCTTACAACTCTTATACTCTTATGTTAGGATGTAGATTAGGCTTTAGACTTTCGAAGTATTACATTATCCCTCATTGGGAATATGTAAGACACCGGAAATAAATTTAAGTGCTTAGATCCTCACATGTGTCTAAAAGGTTTAAAATATGTTCATTAATTATTTTATAGTATGTATACTTGATTTGAGGTGATTAGGAAGTCAAACGTTAAGGGATGACCAAGACGTTCGATGACTAGTCACCGAAGGGCCTTAACTGGTTTTATGAGCTTATGTGTGTGTCATGGGCTCATGAGGTCCTTATATGAGTTATAATGATTATTATAGTCATTGTGTTAAGTTTCATGAAGTTTGTAGGTCAACGTTCAAGAACGTCCAAGACGTTCGAAAGTTAGCCTTTTAGACGTGCTAGTGTGTCCTTGTATGTTGGCCTCATTCTCATGTGTTGTTTCGAGTGGAAATTCAGTGTATTTCACCCTAGTACCAATATAAATGTTAAGTGTCAAAACTTCCAGGTACGACAACCCGGAGATCACCCAAAGGGACCCTAAGGAGGACCCAAACATTGGAGAAAAGGCTGCCCAAGGCAGCGAGCAGGTCCAAGAATTGGACATTGACCTAGCAACGCTCCCCTAGCACGCACCTCACTGCCTCAAATTTTATTTGGGGAAGAATTGGGAGTCTTCCCCGCAACGTGCAGCCCACTCTCAGATCCGGTTGCGTCGTTTTTAAGTAAATTCTGACATGTTTAAAAGTCCCATTAGGCATGGGGTGTTTTTGTAACTTAAAGGGACGATTATAAACTGATTTTATTACTTATTTAACCCCTTTTCTAAGCCAATACCCAAAAACCAATAAGAAAATCAAACAAATCCCAATTCACTCTTCTTCTCCAAATTCTCTCAAACCTTCATGAAGGGAAATTTCAAGTTCAAGCTATGGGGTGGATTTTCATAGTTTCTTCTCAAATTTCTCATGGGTCTTCAATAAATAAGGTATTGTGATCCTTCATCCTTATCTATCCATTCATCTAAGGAGTTAATCAAGGATTTTCAAATATGATTCAAAGACCAAAATTCCAAATTTCCGATCTAGCCACGGGTTCTTTCTCAAATTGATTTCAAAATCATGTTTATGATAAATTGATGGTTATCTACTGTTTTAAAGATGAATTTCAATCTAATTTCATGATGAATGCATGATCCTCCTAAATTGTAAAATTACCCTATGTTATAGCAATTGTGATATTGATTTTGTATTGATTGAATTATGATTCTAGCATGTTGAATTGCTTATATCTAATGTCTAGATTGTATATTGATGGTGAATTTTTGATGAGTTATACATGAGGATAAAGGTTTGATCGTTTTAATGCAATTAGTCTATAATTCTCCTATCTTCTCTAGATTGCTAATGTAGCTTCAATTTGATCTCGATTCTATGGTAAATTGAAGCATAATTTCGTTTAGGAAATGGTTGATTTAGCTAATGTTTTATATATGTATTTATGTTGAATTATTGGAATTGATCAATGATGATCAAAGCTTGGAGGAATTATAAGTTTGGCCCTTTTCTATCTACTTTTCTTATAGAATTGCTAGTTGATGTAGCCTTGTGTGATATGGTCCACCTATAGTGGCAGTGTTTACCTTATCGTTATTCTATTATGTGTTGTGGTCATGGACTTGAAGGCAATTATATCTTTAAAGTGTGGTTATGATGATCACAGAATGTGAAGTATTATGCCTAGTCTCCAATGTTAGTTTGTGATCTAGGTTATATTGATGATACTTCCTCTACATCCAAACGACTATGTTAGGGCTAGGTGTTGTCTACATGTTGATGTTTGAATACTCTTTTGTAGTATGATCCCTACCTACGAACCTCTATGTGTCGTCTTAAGCAGGATTAGGAGTCTTAGATTCAAGTAATGAAGATGTCTTGTCTCCTATGTTATTATGTGGTGTGTGGTCTATAGTTTAAGGGGCTTAATTGTTTATTGTCATATTTGTAAGGTTGCTGCCTCGATGTTAGGATTGTTGCCATTATGTGAACATGTGGTCCAATGTACACAAACTCACACCTCATGCATGCTTATCATAGTAGTATAGGTTCATGGTGTCTATGAAAGGATAATTCTCATATGTACTTATGTCTACTACTATGCATATTACATATATGTTTATGAAGTATGATATGTATCCCTTAACTAGGATGACTTGATAGGTGTACTAGTATGGGCAAGGGTATGGGACCTTGTCTATGAATTGCATATGTGTGCCTTGATAGGATAGTTCCTAGGTTTGGTTTTCTATGTACATGGATACGAATGCATGGTTATACTATGAATGTGTATAATGTCTTAAAGTGTTTATATGAAAGCATTTCTCATATAGTTACACTTATACACTTATGCATTGATGTATGAACACGTGTGGTCTTAATTTGTTTATGTTAAACGATTGCTCACATATATGTATACACACACATGTATGATGATCTAGTCAATAGAGGGGCGCTTGGAAGGTGTTACCATGAGTACCCTAGATGGTTCTTTACATATGTTATGTCCATGTGAAAGGGTTTCTCACATGACTTAGGTTGATGAACTCTCATCTATAACCTATGAGCTAAGCATATGAGGGGTTAACTCGCCTAAGTCTATATTTTATAAAGTAATGTAATAATGACTTTTTAGTAAAGGGAACTTAGCTTAGCACCTAGTGAACTTGTAGATGAGGGGGTGGCACCTTCCCAAGGAGGGAAGGTAGGGTTCACCATAGTCCTCATGGGGTGGCACCTTCCCAAGGAGGGAAGGTAGGGTTCACCATAGTCCTCATGGGGTGGATAGCCTCCAAGCCCAATAATGGCAGAGAGTGATATTTCCAAGACGGCCTCCAAGCTCCACAAACTACGCTTGCCACATAGGATCTAGCAAGTGATATCACCTAAGATGCTAGTTTAAAGTTAATGTTCTACTTTGGCTAAGTAGGGCACCTCTTCTTGGTGTGAGGCTCTACAACACTAAATTCCATATTTAGCACCCATGGTCTTAGTGTCGGTTAAGGCTAAAGTTTCCCTAAAGTAAAATGGACAATGGAAGTAAATGACTAAGACCCTAACTAGGATAACCTAAGGGAAGTTTCTTAGTGAAGGTGGGGGTATGGGACTTCACCTATGCATTGCACAAGTAGCTCTTGAAGGGAGTTCTAGGAAGGTGTTCTAATGTATATGATTATGTTTATGTTCTTTATACATGGCATTGTGGTGTTGTCTATTTCTTGTGATGATATGCATGGTACGAGTCCTAATGACTCTATGTGATGTTGTATAACTGTATATGCATAGTATAGGTTTTATTGACTATATGATGAAGTTTTTCTTGGTATGAAGACGATTGTCTATGCTTGTATTGTTGATATATAAAATGCATGTTAAGTCTTGTAGTCTCTTTTAAGGTTTACTTAGTATGTGTGAGGTTATGGGGCTTCACATTTACATTGCACAAGTAGACTTAGAAAGAGATTATGAGTAGAGTTCTATGTGTTTCTTATGAGGTGAAGTCCAAGTATGTTAATGTGACTATTATCTTGCTATGATTATGTAGGAAGTATTGACTTGTATATGGTCTTTTAATGAGTCCATCTATGTGGTCCCTAAAGTATGTTGGGTCAAATGTGAGTTAGGTATCTTACTATATGAATTACTTCTATGAATGCATGTGTTTGATTAATGAAGGTTGTATGCATAATTCCCTAGTGGCCTTAAAGTAATGGTTGAGTGTGGATAGTGTTATGGGGCATTGTCTATACATTGCACCAAGTATCACTAGAGTGTTACTTGGGAAGATAAGGAGTTAAAGTAAAAGGAAGGGGTTCACTATAAAATGAAATAAGTTCTGTGTAATTGTAAAGGTGCTTACTATAAAGTGGTTAATTATATGCCTTAAATGTAATTTGTGGTTTTATATAGTGTGTGACTATTGAATATGACTATATGAAGTATGAGAATTGTATAATGCTTATTATATCAAAGTTTTATGAAGTTTTCACAGAAATGCATGATGCATGATTTCAAAGTAAAATGTCCCTTTTAAATGCCTGTTTTTGCATCGTTGTCATACTTAGTGCATTCTTGTACTAACGCAATTCTTCTCTACCTTTTTACACAAAGTGTAGGTTATGGATGCTTAAAGAATGTCTCTAAGGTGAAAAGCTTGATAAGTGTTTCCCAAGCTCAAGGAATTGGATCCTTATGATTCAAGGATTTCTTATGTGAAGTTATTCTTAAAGTTATATTGTGAAGGGTTGTGCCCCTATTCTAATCTATTGATGTTGAGTTTAAGTTGGAAAAAGAGACTTAGAGTCTAACTATGTATTATGACTTATATTCTTATATATTGGAAGTGATTTCTCTAGCATATGATGTGCTATGAAATATTTTTAATTTTCCGCTAAATTTACTGTCACGACCCAAAATCGAGCCGCGAGTGGCACCCACACTTATCCTACTATGTGAGCGAACCAACCAATCTAAAACCCCAACATATTGAACAAAAACACAAAGCGGAAGACTTAAAACTCATTAACGAAATCAATTAAATAACTTCTAGAATTTATAACTCATTATCCCCAAAATCTGGAAGTCATCATCACAAGAACATCTATCCTCAAGTTACTAATCTAAAAGTATCTAAGAAGCTAAAATAAATAAAAGGCTAGTCCATGCCGGAAGTTCAAGGCATCAAGACTTGAAGAGAAGATCCAGTCCAAGCTAGAAGCATTAGCTCACCCTGAAATCCGGTGTAGTGAAGACTGGCTAGAATTGCTGTTGAGTTGAAGACGACGGTACGTTTGCTGCATTCCCCAAATAACAAAGAAAGAAACAACAAGTAGGGGGTCAGTACAAAACACAAGTACTGAGTAGGTATCATCGGCCAACTCAAAATAGAAAACAGTATATATCAGTTCATATCATAAATCAACTACAATACTCAACATGTAGCAACAAGTACTATAATCATCAATAAGTACTACCAAGTTCATCCATGAGGACTCAAGCCTCAATACCACACTCATTTGGGAATTAGGTTCATTACATTGAGTATATTAACATCTCTCAAGATTCATTATCTTTCTTCCTCTTGTGTCGGTACGTGACACTCCGATCCCCTACTACTATGTGTCGGTATGTGACACTCCGATCCCCTAATTCTACGTGTCGGTTCGTGACACCCGATCCCCTAATACTATGTGTCGGTACGTGACACTCCGATCCCCTAATTCTACGTGTCGGTTCGTGACACCCGATCCCCTAATACTATGTATCGGTACGTGACACTCCGATCCCCTACTTCTATGTGTCGGTACGTGACACTCCGATCCCCTAATTCTACGTGTCGGTTCGTGACACCCGATCCACTAACATCATTCTATCAATTCATCAAGCGTTCTCTTATACCAAGGCATCATCAATCTCATTACTTTAGTTCATCAAGCCTTCTTTTATACCAAGGCATCATCAATAACAAGGTGAATTAGGGTTTCTTCAAGATTTTGGATTCAAAAGCTTCATTATGCTTATTTTATCACAATCACATAATCACATTCATGCAAGCATACAATTAAGCATATAGAAGGGTTTACAATACTACCAATACATATCATTC